>VDFB02081789.1:0-28008 GCA_007258455.2 Sequoia sempervirens
AGGAAACAATTTTGGAAATCATGGGAAGTCACAAGGAAAATCAAAGGACAAAAGGTCCCAATCTAGAGACAAGAGGGATTGTAGGTATTGTGGTAAGCTGGGTCATTTAGAGAAAGATTGTTGGTCTCAAAAAAATAAAGGAGACAAAAAAGAAGGAAGTAAAGAGGAAAATGTGGTAAGTAATAAATCTGATGAGGATGCTTTGATTCTTTCCCTTGATAATGCTGATGATTCTTGGGTGTTAGATTCAGGGGCTTCATTTCATGCTACCCCCCATAGAAGTTATTTTATTGATTATGTCCAAGGGGATTTTGGGCTGGTTTATTTAGGAGATAACGAACCCTGTCAGATTGTTGGAAAGGGAAGAATCAAGATTAAGTTGCAGAATGGGAATCATTGGCTACTACGTGAGGTAAGGCATGTTCCAAAGTTAAGCAGAAATTTAATTTCAGCAAGGCAACTAGATGATGAATGTTGTGTTGTTACATTTAGTGATTAAAATTGAAGGTCAGCCAAAAAGTTCTCTTTAGTGGTAGAAAAGGTGAAAGTAGGCACCTTATATGTTCTTTGTACAATGTGTCATATCATTCCTTCTACTTTAATTTTTATGGAAAAAGGTCAATGTTTAGGAAACGCTAAGCGTAATTCAATAGGTAGAAGATCATAGAGTTGTTGGGGACTCGAATCAACACTGGCATAATAGGACTTGGGCATATCAATGCAAAAGTATGGAAATTACTTCATTCAAATAATGTTTTACCATGTCTAAAATGTGTTAATATGGATTTATGTGAAAGTTGTGTGTATGGAAAAAAAAAGAGAGTAAGTTTTCTCAAGGATGGGAAGCAAAAGAAAGATGAGAAATTGGAGCTTGTGCATACAAATGTATGGGGACCAGCTTAGGTATCTTATCTCGGTGGCTCTATGTATTATGTTACATTCATTGATGATGCAACTAGGAAGGTATGGATTTATTTTCTTAGGCAGAAATCTGATGTATTTGAAACTTTTAAAAAATGGAGAAGCTTGGTTGAGAATGAGACGGGTAAAAAGATAAAATGTCTCAGATCTGATAATGGTGGTGAGTATTGCAGCAAAGAGTTTGAAGATTATTGTTCCTCTAATGGTTTCGCAGGTAGAAAACAGTTCCAAGGACTCCATGGGAAAATGGAGTGGCTGAGTGCATGAATAGAACAATAATGGAGCGTGCACGAACTATGAGATTGCATGCTGTGTTGCCTTTAAAAATGTAGGCAGAGACTATAAACACTATTGTTTATTTAATTAATAGAGGACCCTTTAATCCTTTGGGTTGTGGTATTCCAGAGGAAGCATGGAAAGGTAAGAAGGTGAGTTATTATTTTCTCACAACCTTTGGTTGTGAAGCATTTGCACATGTAGATTCTAAAAATACAACTAAGCTTTATACAAAATGAAAGAAATGTATATTTGTTGGATATGGCATTGATGAATTTGGTTATAGGCTTTTGGATTTTGAAAATCAGAAAATTGTGAGAAGTAGGGATGTCATATTCAATCAAAAAGTTTTGTACAAAGATCTATTGCTGCAACATGAGAAGAAAGAAAATGATTATGCAGTGTTGAATGATATTCCAAACAATGATGTTTCAGTGGTTCCTCATGCTGGGCAACAACAACAACAACAAATACCACAAACTCCTATTAGATGATCTTCAAGGATAAGTAGACCTCTAGAAATATTTTCTCCCCCTTTGTGTACTATTTTGTTAACTAATGCTGGTGAACCAAAATATTATGATGAAGCTATGTATGTGGATACCAAGGTTCAGTGGGGAGCATGGAATGGAAGAAGAAATTGACTCCTTGCTGAAAAATCAGACTTGGGAACTATGCAAGTTGTCTGCAGGTAAAAAGGCTTTACCAAACAAATAGGTTTACAGGTTGAAAGAGGAGGATGGAGGTAAGAAAAGATTTAAAGCCAGATTAGTTGTAAAGGGATTTGCATAGAAAAAGGGTATCGATTTTGTTGATATTTTTTCTCTAGTTGTTAAAATGACTTCTATTCGTATTGTTTTAAGTATTGTGGCTACTGAAGATTTGTATTTAGCATAGCTTGATGTTAAAACAACCTTTCTCCATGGTGATTTGGAAGAGAAATATATATGAACCAGCCACAAGGATTTGAGGTGAAAGGTAAGGAAAAACTAGTGTGTAGATTGAAGAAAAGTTTATATGGCTTGAAGCAAGCACCTTGGCAATGGTACTTTAAATTTGATAGTTTTGTGGCTGAGAAAGGCTACAATAGGTGTAATTCTGACCATTGTGTTTATTTTAAGAGGTTGGATACTAACAGCTACATTATTTTGTGTTTATATGTTGATGACATGCTTGTAGCTGTGTCTAACATGGATCACATAAGTGAGTTAAAACAACAGTTAGCAAAATCTTTTGCTATGAAGGATTTGGGGGCAGCGAAACAAATCCTTGGTATGAAAATTTGTAGAGATAGAAAAAATAGGAAATTGTTTTTATCTCAGGCTAATTATGTTGAAAAGGTGTTGCAAACATTTCATATGGAGAATGCAAAAGCTGTCAGCACACCTTTGCCTAGTCATGTTAAATTGACTAAGGATATGCATCCAAAGACACAAGAAGAGGAAGAAAAAATGTCCAAGGTACCATATACTTCAGCTATAGGAAGCTTAATGTATGCCATGGTATGCACGAGACCGAATATTGCACATGTTGTAGGAGTTGTTAGCAGGTATTTGAGTCATCCTAGAATTGAGCATTGGAATGTGGTAAAATGGATTCTCAGATACTTGAGAGGTACATCCAATAAATGTTTATGTTTTGGGGGCTCTAATACTGATTTAAAAGGCTATGTTGACTCAGATTTGGCAAGGGATATAAATACTAGGCAGAGTACCATAGGTTATATATTTACAGTTGGTGGGATAGCAGTGAGTTGGATTTCTCGATTGTGAAAGGTGGTTGCTTTATCCACCATAGAGGCAGAGTATGTTGCTGCAATAGTGGTGGCAAAGGAGATGATATGGCTACAAATTTTCATGGAGGAGTTGGGCAAACAACAAGTTGAAAATTACTTGTTTACAGACAGCCAGAGTGCTATACATCTTGCAAAGAATTTTTCCTTGCATTCTAAAACAAAATGCATACAGTTGAGATATCATTTCATTCAGTCGGTGTTGGAGGATGGACAGGTCAAGCTGGATAAGATACATATAGATGTCAATCTAGGAGATATGTTTACAAAGGTGGTGACAAGGGAGAAGCTGAGCTCCTCTTCAGCTTTAGTTGGCTTTCAAGGTTGAATTCAAGTATAACAGAGCAACAGGGTCCAAGGTACTTATTTCCAGTGGGAGCTGTAATTGCAGCAGTGTCGTCCAAGATTAGTCTCCAAGTGGGAGATTGTTGGTATGTGGCAACTGATCATGCTATCCTATATAGGCCATGGTATACTGTACACCTCGACATGTATCATTGCTGGTGGCTAGGGTCAGGCTGATCGCAAAGAGGGGGTTCAGGGGTGATAGCCCCCGAGAAAAATATTCCTCCTACTTTTTCACATCATCATCGAAAAAGGGAAAAATCAATGAAAAAAGAAAAATCCGATTTTGTAGAACCCAAAATCTGGAAGCTTCTAAGCTTGATAAAAAGGGGTTCAGATGGATGTTACAAAAGAATGAAAAATGCGATTATTCACAAGATTGTAATAGGTTTTTGCATTGGATAATAAAATCTTTGGATGGCCGCGGTTTGGTGGATGTAGCCCAGATTGGGTGAACCACATTAAATTCTCTGTGTTGTAATATCTTCTGTGTGTTTTTTTGGTTTATTTGTTTATTACTTAAATCTTCATTTAATTGTTAGATATCTACCTTTCTAACCCTAACACACTAAGGAGTCACAACATGACTAGATTCTTGCCCAAACTCTTGAAGAACTTAGGATTAATGAAATTACTGTTAGCCCCCAAGAAGCAAGAAAATTGGTCTTAGAAAGCAATATACTAATTATTCCTAGGATTGAGTTAAAATAGATATTCTTACTGGATCAAGTAAGAATACAAGAAGATCCCATGTTGGTTTCTCAATTCAATTCATATGAGCAAATGAGTGGCATGAGTTACAATCAAATACTTGAAACCCTAGCCTTTTGGAAAAAGAAAAAAAGAACAAAAAAACCAAGATCGCTTGATGTTGTGAAAGAAATGAGAGGTATTGCCATGGTAAGGACACTTCAATACACATCAACATTGGAGGAAAATACTATGACAATGCACTCAACAATGTCTACTAGGGATGCAGTTAAAGCTATGGAGCTTAGATTGGTAGAATATGAGAAAGCACAAAATTATTTGAATGATGAAGTGAATAGGTTATTCATAGAAAATGTGAAATTGAAATAGCAGTTGAAGGGAGAAGGTCCTTCCCAAAGCACAAAATTAATAGTATACCAACCCCCTACCATCTAGACTGATATAGGTGCAATCACTGTTGAACAAGATAATGTGCTAAAACAAGAAATTGAGAAGTTGAAAAAGAGTAATGAAGAAACAAAGGAAAGAGAAAATAGAGAAACCCTCAAGGTATTGGAACAAATCTTGGCAAATAGAGTTAAACTAATTATGGAAAATTTGGGAAATGTGTATGAATGTTATGTCTCCTTGTCACAAGCAGTTGATCAGATAAAGGCCCATGTACCTATATTGGACCCCTTATTCAAAAAATGGCAACCCCTACATCACACCTTAACGACTTTGTGCATAATTTTACAAATGAGTGTTGAGGCCCTTGTAGCTTTAAAGCCTATTGAGAAAATGGCCCAAATGGTCACAAATGAATTTCAATACATGTTTGCATAAGACCAAAAGATCAAGGAAAGAATTGATTCATTTCACATGCCAAAGTAGTGGTTCATGCCTAAGATACTGAGGGATGATGATCAAAATGAAAGTCTCCAAGGATTGGACATATGAGTTTAGCAAAAAAATTTGCAACTACCTCACTAATATACAAAAGGATGGTGACATAAATGTTGGCAACACAAGGGCAAACAACTAAGAGGGGGTCTGAATTAGTTGTCATAGAAATTAAACTTATTAAACTTATTCTCAAATTTGATATATAAACATGAAATCATAAACTATCAACACATCAGAAACACACATAACACCAATAATTTTTACATGGAAACCCTATTAGGGGAAAAACCACGGTGGAGGTTAGTCCACAAGATTATACCCTGTTAAAAGTATAATGAAGAAAATGGGGAATGTACATGCATTCAGGCATAGTTCCTAGAGGTCACTGCTCAAATACAACAAGGATTACTACCCAAGGGAAGGCACACTGTCTTATAGAAACATTTGGATTACATCTATAAGATTTTGAGCTGAGAAAATAGTATCTGCTAATGCCTTATTACAGTTCTGGTTAAGCAAATAAACTTTTCTCATTGTTCACACTTTACTTCTTCCTTTGAATGATTAAAACATTATTTGCACATAGGACTCAAAAATTATTCACACACACTTGCACCATGCCTTCAAATGGTAGGAACAATTACTTATATATATCCACAACAAGAGATTATATCACTACATGTCAGCTTTAACAAAATAGTAAAACATGTACAAACTGTCGGCTCAATCTGTAAACAATCCATAAATAATTATCAATGAGAATCAACCAATGTTAGCCACAACATAGTGAAGACCAAAAAAAACATCCCCAAACATGAAACACCTTAAAAAATTATTCCTCAAAGATCCACAACACGCTACAATCACCTTGTCGGTCATGAACAAGAAAAACATGAACTTACAAAAGAAAATCACCAATCATGAGCACAACAATCAATGTGGATCAAAAAAATTGATAGATCATGATCTAGAAACATCCACAAGTATCATGAATCACCATAGAAGCATCCACAACAACTCAAATTACTAGAATCACATTATCTTCTTTTAGGAACACCAATTGAAGCAATAAAACAACTGTCAGAACACATATACTCATAACTCAATAAAATATTCATGTGGATTTCTTAAACTTAACATGGATAAACTAGATATACTTAAAAAAAAACTCTTTAATCCACAACCTCTGATCATCAACATACTAAGATATCCTTGACATACTAAACTTCACTGCATCACTGATAACCTGCAACTTGTTTTATTACAATTTTATCAATATCCTCGACATATAAAGCCTTTAATGTCTTTAAGAAAAATAGTGTTGACATTAATGACAACTACATATTAGCTAAATCCAACAATCTCCCCCTTTAGTATTGATGGCAACACATGATATGAAAAACACCATCAACACAACTTTCTCTTAGCGCTTTCTCCCCGTTAGGTTTTGACTCTTTTCTACTCAACTCTTTGACATGACTCTTCTCCCCCTTTGGCATAAATGACAAACATAAATATCAACAACATGCCACAATATGACAAATATAATGTGTATCTTTCTCCACACAAGCTTTGAACCACATTTCTGAACATCTAACTACTCCCCCTGAGTAGTAGCCACTACAACATCAATCCAGATCAAGATATGACTATGAAATGCACAAATTGATGCAAGACAATGCATTTTAGTTCTGATTAGGAGGGGTAATCACCCCTAGCTTCCCTCTAAGATACTCAAAATTATCCTTAGGCAAGGGCTTGATAAAGATATCTGCAATCTATTCCTTAGTAGGCACATACTCCAGTCTGACTTCCTTTTCACTCACCTTCTCTCTCAGAAAGTGAAACTTGATAGATATATGCCTGGTTTTTGAATGCAACATTGGATTCTTAGAAATGTTAATTGCACCTCAATTGTCATAGAATATAGCAATAGGTTTATCATACACAACTCTGATATCTTTCAACATCTACATCATCCACAATACTTGAGTACAATTTTTAGCAACAACAATGTATTCTTCCTCTGTAGTAGATAAAGAAATGGCCTTCTGCTTCTTACTTAACCATGAAATTACCTTCTTTCCCAAGAAAAATGCACCACCATAGTACTCTTTTTCTCATTCGCATCTCCTTCCCAATCAACATCAGTAAAAGCACTCAAAGTAAGGTTATCATCTTTAGGATGTACCAAAGGCCAAAATCAATTGTCCCCTTCAAGTACCTAAAAATCCTCTTCACAACTATCACATGAGATACCTTAGGATCAGCTTGAAATCTTGCAACAAATACATACAACATTCATGATATCAGGTCTAGTTTGACAAATAAAGCAATCCACCAATCATCAATTTGTATCTAGTCTAATTGATTTAGGATAATCATCATCTTGTGTTAACTTACATCTAGTCACCATAGATGTACCAACTGGCTTTGAATCTTCCATACCGAACTTCTTTATCAATTCTTTCACATAATTGGACTGAGATATAAAGATCCCTTTATCTAGTTGAGTAATTTTCAATCCCAAAAATAATTTTATCTCTCCAATCATAGACATCTCAAAATCACTGTGCATCTCATCAGGAAACTTCATGCACAAACTATCATCTCCTCCAAAGATGATATCATCAACAAAGACTTCAACAATCAAATCTTAATCTTGATCAATCTTGAAATATAAATTACCATCAACAATACCTTTATTAAATCCAAGCTTCAACAAATGCTTGTCCAATCTGGCATACCATGCTCTTGGGGCTTGCTTAAGTCCATAAAATGATTTCTTCAACTAACAAACCATATCTCCCTAATCAGTCAATTGAAATCCATCAGGTTGCTCAACATACACTTCTTCTTCTAGTTCACCATTTAGAAATGCTGACTTGACATCCATCTAATAAACCTTGAAGGTTTTGTAAGCAACATAAGCGAGTTATAGTTTGATGGCTTCAATTCTAGAAGCAATAGGGGAATTTTTTTTTTCAAAGTCAATTCCTTCCACCTGAGAATATACTTTACACACTAGTCTTGCTTTGTTTCTAACCACTTCACCTTGCTCATTCAGTTTATTTCTAAAGACCCATTTAGTTCCAATTACATTTTTTTCCTTGGGTCTAGGAACAAGAATCCATGTATCATTCTTCTTAATTTTTAGTAGTTCTTATTTCATTTCTTCCATCCAATGTTCATCTTTGCATGCTTCATTGACATTATTAGGCTCAATTTTTGAAATAAAACAATATTCTTCTACAATCATTCTCCTAGTTTGAACTCTTTTGTTCTAATCACCTATGATCTGATCTTCAAAATGATTTAGTCTTGCATACCTTGGAGTCTTTGGATGTTCTTCAATTTCAGCCTCTTGTGATCTCACTTCTACACTTTCACTAGTTCCTTCCTCTTTATTTTCTATATTCACCTGAATGATATGAACTTGATTTGAAGTCTGAACTTTCTTTCCTTTATCTGATCTTTCATTCTGATCATCTGAATCATATCCATAGGTTTTGGATGGTCTAAAAATGTCTTCATCAACCTTGACATTAGAACTTTCAACTACTTTCCTCAATCTCTTATTGTAGCACTGGTAGGCCTTCCTTTTAGTAGAATAACCAAGAAAGATTCCTTCATCACTCCTAGCATAAAAATTTCCTATATATTCATCTCTTTTGATATAGCATTTACTCCCAAAGATTCTAAAGTATCTAACAGTAGGCTTATGACCATACCATAGCTCATAAGGAGTCTTATCGGTATCACCTTTGACTTGTACCTAGTTGAGAGTGTAAACGACAATACTCATAGCTTCTATCCAATAGATATGAGGAACATTCCATTCCAGCATCATAGTCCTAGCAACTTATTAAATTTTCCTATTCTTCCTTTCCATAACTCCATTTTTTTGAGGGGTCTGTGGGGCAGATAATTGTCTCTTTATCCCATGCACTTCACAAAAAGAATTAAACTCACTGGAAGTGAATTCAAAACCTTTATTTGATCTCATACATTTAATCATCAGACCTATCTATGTATCAACCATAGCCTTGAAAATCTTGAATTTCTCCAAAGCTTCAAAATTTTCCCTTAAGAAAGCAACCCACATCATTCTAGAATAATCATCAATAAGTAACATGAAATACCAATATCCTTGTAAAATTCTGACTCTAGAAGGACCACACAAGTCAATATGCACAAGCTCCAACACTTCATTAGAACAATGTTGTTTGCTCCAAAATGAAATTCTAGTTTGCTTCCCTAACTGACATTCCTTGCATGTAGTATTAGTAGGTTTTATCAACTTAGGAAGATCTCCCATAGCTTGAGTAGAACTTATCTTGATAATATTAGCAAAGTTTACATGAAACATTCTCCTATGCCACAACCAACTTTCATCAACTTGAGCAATCAGATAAATTTTACTAGCAACATTCAGGTGAAAGATATTACCCTTTGTTTTTGTACTTGATGCAATCACATTTATTGAATTCCGCAATATTCTACACTTTTCATTCTTGAATTGAAGATTGTATCCCTTGTCAACCATCTATCCAACACTTCAAATATTATGCTTCAAACCTTCCACATATAGAACATCATCAATATTATGCTTACCATCAAGAGAGATGGATCCTCTACCATGAATCACACCATCTTTGTCATCACCAAATAGTACAACACCACCATCATATTTTTCCAAGCTCACAAACTTACTTTTATCACCTATCATGTGATGAAAGCATCTACTATCAATCACCCATTCATCTTTTTCTTCAACTCTGGCTGTTAGGGCTTTCTCCACATTTTTGCAACTAGTAGATTTAGTAGGGGTTGGATCATTTTCCTTGATAGAAATAAATACCCATTTGTCCTCACTTACATTTCCTTTATTAGATTCATCATCTGTCACACCTTCATCAGTAGAAAAATAGCATTTTATTTGGAATCTAGGCTTGTTAGATCTTGGCTTAGGAACTCTTTCTAGACACCTTGATGCAAAATGACCAATCTTATTGCAAAAAAACATGTAATAGGAAATTTATCTTTATACTTACCTTCTCCTCTAGCTTCTCTCTTGACAATAATTGCTTCAAGCTCATCCAATTTTCTCTCTTCTTCTTCAATCTCTCTCATTTCCGCCGCATAGTTGAACTCCTTTCTAGAAAAACTTTCACTTGGATCATATCTCTGCTTATCTTTTCCAGAGATAGTAGCTTTAAATGTAGATTTTGTCTTAGGAAGAGCATCACTAAAATCACTTAATTCAAAAGAAGTAAGCTTGCTAATCAACATATCTTTGGTTACATTTGTCACAATCTGGATCTCCTCAATAGTATTAGCCTTGGATTTGTATGCAACAGGCAAAGATTGGAGCACTTTAGCTAAAATATTTGATTCTTCCAATCTTCCACCAACACATCTGATACTACAAGAAAGTTCATTCACTTTCTCCATAAAAGAAGTAATGTTCTCATCATCACCCATTCTCAACATTTCATATTTCCCTTTCAGGATTTACAGCTTAGCAATCTTCACATGTGCATCATCTTCATACAAAGTTTCCAACTTTTTCTAGATCTCATAAGCAATCTTTAGATCCATTACATTTGTTATCTTGGAATCAGTCAGAGCACTCAACAATGCTTCCTTATCCCTAAAATTTTACTTGACATCCTTAATCTCAACAATAGTAGAAGGACCATTCTATGGGATGATATACCTATTGCTTGTAATATTCTAGTAGGATTCACCAATGCATCTCAAATGACACTCCATTCGAGTCTTCCACAGAGAGTAATGTGTTCCATCAAATCTCAGACTATCCTTCTTATATGTCCCCATCCTAGATCACCTCAAGCTATTAAACTTCTTCTAAGGAACCTTCTCTCATACCAATTGTTGGCAACACAAGGGAAGACAACTGAGAGGGGGGGTGAATTAGTTTTCACCAAAAAATAAAACTTATTAAAATTATTCTCAAATCTAATATATAAACATGAAAGAATAAACCATCAACACATCAGAAACACACATAACACCAAGATTTTTTATGTGGAAACCTTGTTAGGGGAAAAACCATGGTGGAGGTCAGTCCACAAGATTATACACTATTAAAATTATAAAGAAGAAAATGGGGAATGCACATGCATTCAAGTACACTTCCTAGAGCTCACTGCTCAAATACAACAAGGCTTACTGCCTGAAGGAAGACACACTTAGAACATTATTTTCCCACAGGACTCACACATTATTCGTACACACTTATACCATGCCTTCAAATGGTAGGAACACTCACTTATATATATCCACAACAAGAGATTACATCGCTACATGTCAGCTTTAACAAAATAATCAAACATGTACAAACTGTCAGCTCAATCCATAAACAATCCATAAATAATTATGAATGTGAATCATCCAATGTCGGGAACAACATAGTGAAGACCCAAAACAATATCCTCAAACATGAAATGCCTTCAAAAAATATTCCTCGAAGATCACTCTACAATCACCCTGTCAACCATGAACAATAAAAACATTAACTCACAAAAGAAAATCACTAATCATGAGCACAACAATCAATTTGAATCAACAAGACTGATAGAGAATGATATAGAAACATCCACAAGCATCATGAATCACCACAAAAACATCTACAACAACTCAAATTACTAGAATCACACTATCTTATTTTAGGAACATTAACTCACAAAGCAATAGAACAACTATCAAAACATAAATACTCACAACTCGATCAAATGTTCATGTAGATCTTTGAAACTTAACATGGATAAACTAGATATACTCGACAACAAACCCTTTAATCCACAACCTCTGATCATCAACATACTAAGCTAGCCAACATACTGAACTTCATTGCATCACTGACAACCTACAACTTGTTTTACTACAATTTTCTAAATATCCTCAACATATACAACCTTTAATGTCTTTAAGGACAATAGTGATGACATCAATGACAACCACATATTAGTTACATCCAACAATAAATATTCACCGCCTCAATTTAACCTCAGATAGAATAATTGCACTAGATGTTGGATACTCAAAATTCATCATAGATACTAAAGGGTTATTATACATCATATGGAAGAGTCACTTGGCCAACATACAAAAAACCTAGGAGTATAAATGGCCTCACAATTAAATGGTGTACCAATGGGAGCAAACATATCTAGCTCCCCTAGAAGAATAGGCCTTGCAGTGAAGTGCCAAGCCTTACAAATACTATCATGGAGAGAGGACCTTTCCAAATCTAAATGATCATGAGTACCTTACGATGAGTAACTGAATTTTGTATCTTGCGAGTGTTGTGGGCTTCAACATCTTATAAATTATATTCACTTCTCGTCTTTCATTTCTTTTAAAGTTTTATGTAACCCTATGTAAACAACGATAATTAAGACTTTTTGATTTATGTTAAAATTGGGTAACTGACAAGACACTTTTTGACATGTTAGTCAGGACAAAATTTTGAAACGTATTATAAAATATTTTTGAATATCAATAGAATGAATTTATAATTGGTGGCCAAACTTTGGTTTCAATTGTTTGTTGAAGTGAATTAATCAATGTTATCTTGTTGTTTCTTGTTTTATCTTTCCTTGTTATTTAAATCAATATGTCAAGGGTATATCTGGTTTATCAAAATACATTGGTTGTCAAACAATTCATTTTGTACTACATTTTTGTGTCAAATCTTTGGTAATTATGGTTAGTTTCATTACATTCAAATTTTGAATTTTAGGAAATTATATACAATAAATAGATTGATGGTTGTTTGGATAGTAAAATTATATCTTCGAAATTAATGCAAATATTTTTTCTTCAAATATCTACAAGGATTATTTTAATTAAAGAGGATTTTGTGGTTATTTTTCTAACAATGATTTTACAGTGCATCTAGCTTGCTATTTTTATTCAAGATAAAAGTCATGATCAAAGTCAAGCACATACCGAGAAGATGGTACTCTACTTCAAACCCTCAACCTTACTTAGTTTAGTCTACTTTCATAGGGATATTAAGGAAGTTGCTAAACAATTAAAATATATATCATTTGTTGTTTGTGAAGGGGAATCCTTTGAGATGTAATATGGCAGTGGATCAATATCTAGTTTCTTTTTTGCTAATACTCAATAATTTTAGGGTGCTGTAAAAACCAAGATGTTATACTTTAGAACATCAGAGTTTATAGTTATGGTGGCTGATACAAATCCTCCTTCCATTCTTGATCCTTTAATTTCATTTTCCAAAGACAAGGTATTGATTTTTTCTCTCTCCTTGTACCATTTTGAATTTTAGCATTATTGCAACCTTTTAAGATATTAGATGGGCATTGCAACAATTTTAGGTTAACTCCATGTGCCATGCAATACCTAAATCACTCTTTAATTTGTGAGATGCTTTCCTTCAATCACCTATGATATGTTTCGACTATTCACTATCAATCTTTACATCATGTAGATGTTGCAAAGGTGGATTGAAGGGCTCAAAACCAATAAAATGAACATAGTTTGATTATTATTGTATAGGGTAGTAATCACATGGGTAAAATGGTGGGTTTGAAACTAATGAAATGGTGTTTGACATACTACAACATCCTTTTAACTATGAATTTTTCCCACGATCAAATCCTCTGAATTGCTACCCTTTTTACTAATTTTGATGAATCATAAGAGAATAAACCTAAATAACTTGCATAGGAACATCAAAATTTTGGACTTATACTAACGATGAGTTTTGAACCATTTGGTGATGCTTCTGTGCATTTGTTCAAGTAGTTTTTTTCTTGCAAGTTTAATGGATGCCTTAAGTTTTGTTATTAATCATTAGTTTGAAAATTACCATTGTAGAAAGTACCTTATGTGTTCGTTCCTTCAAAAGTTGACTTTGGTAGTGCCTGTAAAGTGAATGGGGAAGATGATGTCATAGTTGAAAAACTTGTGAAATATCAAGTTAGTAATTTTTGGATGTTAAGGCTTCCTAGTTGTATATCAAAGTTCTTTTCTCATCAACTTAATTTGGAATTTATGTATAAATGGATTCTTTAAAGGTGTAGGTCTTTACTGAGACAACACATGACCTAGGGTTGACCATTTTATTGTCTAAGTCTCATGGCATTATTGGGATTGGTTTCCAAGAATTTTTTTTTGATAATGTTGTTCTAGCCTAGTTAGTGTTGATAGCCTCCATTCTATAATATGCCAACTTCATTCTATAATCTGAGCATATCACCTTTCTTAAATTTTGAACAAGGTTCTAAAATCAAGGGTTCAATATGCATATATTAGGCCTATGTTGAACACTTTTTTTAAGGCATTTGTTGACAAGGATACAATTTTTTAATTGATTTATCTTTCTGTTGTGTTTAGAATTTCTTTTATAAACTTGCAATATACAATGCACTTTTATTCTTTTTCAATTGAGACTAATATTAAATTTTTTGGTTGTATTGAGGCACAAATTCATTCATGGTGGAAAAGGAAGCACCCTGATGCTCATATTCGATGGCACGTTGCATATAAAGAAGGAAATATTCTAGTTGGGTTATTGTTGGAGAGAGCTCCATATATGGGACACGATCAACACTCTCCTTGGATTCTACATGTTACAACTTGCTCCAGGAAGATTTCCCATGTTGTAGAAATTTTAAGAGATGAAAACGGCATGTGCTTGCATTGAAGGGCTTCAAGCATGCATTTCCATCATTACAGAAACCTTTTGGAGAAGTTTCTTTCTTGCAGTCATTTCTCTACAATATTGTAACTCCAATTTTCAGTCTTGTGATTGAAAATAACAATTGTAATACTCTATTTATAAGTTGTAACTAGAAAACCTTTCTTTTATTAATAATGTTCATCAATTTTTCCTTCTCAATGGTTGTCTTATTGTGTGTAATTGATGACCGATGTGTATTTCTATGTTTTATGCTTAAATCATCAAATATCATTCAATTAAAATGACTAAATATACTACTAATTGACATTAATTAATAATTAAATTGACTAAATATACTACCAATTGATAAAAATCAATGAACAGTGAATAAATATGACTAGATATATGACCAGTGAAATCAATGAATAAAAATGACTAAATAAGTGACCAGTTAACAACAATCAAAGACTAAATCTATCAATGAATAAAAAAATGACTAAATAAGTGACAAGATTACAACAATCAATGACTAAATCGACAACTAAATAAGTGTCTAGTTAAATATATCAGTGAATAAAAATGACTAAATAAGTGACTAGATTACAACAATTAATGGCTAAATCAACAACTAAATATATCAGTGGAAAAAAATTGACTAAATAAGTGACCAAATCAAAACAATGAATGACTAAATATACTACCAAATCAATCAATAAAAACAACCAATAAATGACTAAAAATGGTTTAGTCATCAATTTGGTCACATTATATATGACTGGAAATAAACTACTAATGGTCACATGACCAACTGTAGTCATTTATAAACAAGTTTTAGTAGTTTTTTCAATAGTTTATTGTTGTTTATGTACTAGTGATGGGTAGATGTGTTTGTCCCTATCCTTGGATGGACATATAATGAGCATAGTTAGGCTAGTTCCACTATTGCTTGTCATGAGTAGATTTGCATGTCATTACTCATACCTTATGATGAACTACAAAATGCATGGTCATCAAGTATTGTTGGTCCTCTTATCCCCATTAGGATAATGATGCAATATGGGGGGTTAGGAATACTGCATCATTTATAGAATGCATATAATAATAATAGGTTTGTTACTAGGATATTATATTGATGGTATGAATATTTGTTTATATAGAGTTGTTAAAACAACCCAATATAATTAGAGAGGTTGTTTAAGAAGTTACCTAAAAATTAGGGTTTGTGAAGCCTATAAATATGCAATGAGTTATTGAAAAAGGAGGGGGGAATTAAAGCCTATTATTTTTGAATAATCTTTTGCAAGCTTCTATTTGTCTTTGACCAAATTTGTGTCAGTCTTCAAAATGGATATCTGTTTTGAAAAAAAAAAACATATTTTTATTTCTTAGAAAGTACACATTTTATGTCTTCAAAATAGATATCCATTTTGAAAAATAGATATCTGTTACTAAAAAATAGATATCCATTTTGAAAAGGCCAAAAAACCTTCTTTAGTAAGGGTATCTGCAAGATTGTGATGGGCCAAAAAGTGGCAATATGATGGGTATGTGGCTGGCGACTTTTTTTTTACCCAAATTGATGAAACGAAAAGGGTTTTTAAAGTAGATTCTTAGCTTTCCACCAATATAAATTATACTTTACCTTTAATTTAATAAGTAATTATTATTCATTTTCTATTCAAATTACGACCAAAGTCCTGATTGATAGGTTGATTGAAAAACATCTATAGCTTTCAAATAGTATTACATTTTTTGAATCTAAAACATGTGTCACATTCCATGCTTTGCATACTATATGATTAAAAAACTAAAAAATTGAATTTCAAGAATTTTTGACCAAGTTAAGGTGGTTAGACATACAATTTTTTATATTTTTTAAAAGTTGTAATAAAAAATTCATAATTAATTATTTACTTGGAAAACAATTACAAAAAAATATGCATCACATTGGGACATGAGTCCTCTACTTATATCTAAAATCTTATAAAAAAATATTATCATTTTATTGTGGTTAGGGTGGTCAGACAAACACTTACATCTTATTTTTTCACTAAAATTTAAGTATTAATGCATTGAAATTTCAATTTTTCACCAAATAGATTTTTTTTTTTTTTAAACAAACCTAGTAGTTTAGAAACTACATTAAATTTACTATAGATTCTATTCTTACATATTTTTAAAATAATATAGATAACTTATTCAAATTTATGTCAAGTTTCCTAACTCTGATTTTTTTTGAATTTTTTGCCACTTAAGGACCTATTTTTCCATGATGATCCCGCATATACTCATAAAATGGGCATAACTTTTGTGTTTCATAACAAAATTTTAAATTTTTATAGGCTGTGAAGCCACATAAGTGGTTTATTACACTTTTGAAGAGGAAGGAAATTTTGAAATTTTCCACTCTTCATATCAAATGGGTTCGGCCGAACCATATGGCTTGACCGAACCATAATGGTTCGGCCGAACCCTTCAACCAAAAGCCTAATAAAAAACAATATTTAAGGGGGTTCGGCCGAACCCCTGAATATGACAAAACCAAAAAAAATGCTTTCACTTTCACATTTTTACTGTGAATTTACCAGTCAGTCACTGTCCCTGCGCGCGGCGAACATAATCCGAACGGCGACCCAACAAAATTTCTCACCGGCGAAAGCAAATTTCGGGTCCTCTCTTCAAACTTCATCATTGCAATTCGCGTATCGACCACTATTGAGCACGAGGTATTTAAAATTCCATTTTTTTAGAGTTCAAAATGCATGTATTTGTTTAATTTCGAAACCCTATATGCAATTTTTTTTAAATTTGTTGAATTCAAATTGCACTTGTTTGAAAGTTTTTAAAGCATTTTCAATATAGTATTTTGCTTCCCCGTTTTGCATAATCCAAGGGTTTGAGTAAGGAAAAACGAGTTTCCTCCGAAAGTTAGGCAAAAAAACATTATAATGGCTCTCAACATAGTCTAAAAAATGGAGATAAATAAATTCCTAAAGACTAGAAGTGTAGGGGTCAAGGTCACAAAATAATTTTAAAACTACAAATTTAGGGTTAAACTTGTAGATGAAAATGCAAATTTCATACATGTAGGAGTGAACCATGAAATTCATAGCTTGATTTGTTAAGGTGTTATAATATTAAATCTTATAAAAAATCAAGAATCATATCATTGATTACGTACATTACAATAAAACATCTCCATATAACAAATGAAGCTAAAAACCCTAACCTTCTTTGTGAATTCTATAGTGTGTTTGCTACATGAGTAATTTTTTTTATGAAAACCATGTTTAGGAATGAAAATATCCAATCCCTTATGCTTCTAAACTAAAGTTTGCAATGCTTATGGTTCTTTTGGCCTTATAGATTCTTGAATCATTTTATAATATAAAACCTACATATAACCTACTTTGGCTCTAATAATTGTAAACCCTTTAGAATTCTAAATTGTTGCATCTTGTCTTGATTTTCCCACCATTGTTATTCCTTTTGAAAATTTTACAAATTAGGCAAAGAATCCTTGCACTTATATAGAGGATCCTTATGTATGTTCTTAAAATTATTTAAGGTTAAATGACTTAATCTAAAATAAAGGCATATACGATCTCTTGCAATTGTAACCTCTTTACTAGTGTTCAAACATATTTGATACCTTGATGGCATGACATAGATGATGTTGCTTGATATTGCTTTATCCATGGATACCCAAATAAAATATGAGATACATCTAAAGAAGAAAGAATATGACATAGAATAAGAACTTCCCTCATCTTTTAGACCAAAAAATTAAGGTAAAATAATGTATCCTATAGTTTCAATCAACATATCATTAGTCAATTTTAAATAAACCTTCAAATATGCATATGCTTGTTGATAAAATGATGATAAAACAAAAATTATTCAATGCATACATTTTATTGGTGAGTAAGATAAATAAACACACCCTTACATGGTTCATGATCCACACAAAACCAAATGACCATTATAATTATTTGGTAATATCTCACAATGTGAAAAAGGTGTCAAAAAAATTAGCATACCTAAATCGTAAATTGACTTGTCATAAAGTGGGTGGGTAGCTTAGTGGTGGAGATTTGCATCCTAACTAGTTCATGGAAATTTCAACATGAGGAGAATTAATAGTAAAATAATAATATCTTTTGACAACATAGGCATCCAAGTACTCATTCCAAGATTGTTGAAGATACAACATTAATACATTAGGATTTCAATTAAATATCACACTTTCCTATAAAAAAATCCCAATTGATCTATCTTTTGGTAGTGCATTTAGTTTGATATATTTTTCTTCCCCATACTTACAAGATTCCTTTATTATCGAAGCTTATTTACTCTAGTATGTTATCCTTGGTTCTCATATGAACTATATATATATAATTCAATCAAGATCATCTTATCATTACAAATTTAAACTTAGCTTATTTTTTCTCCCAATTTCTTCTTAATGAACATATGGTCTTTCTTCCTCTATTAGCCTACTCATGCACCATCACCAACCATGAATGAATCTCCATGAAGCTAAATACCCATTTGTACTTGGTTGGTGTAAGTTGGGATTAGTGTTCCATTCACTTAAAATCTTATCTTTAATGTTGCTTTTTTCTAAATTCTTTCTAAAGGGCATAAATTACAGTCTAGAGCTTTGATTTTAATATTTTCTTAAAATTAAAAATATTAATGAGCTTGATGCATTAAGCTAAAAAATGTTCACTTGGGATTAGGGTTAGGTTTTAATTAAGGTTCAATTAATGTTAGGTTTTGATTATGGTTACATATAATAAAATTGATTAAAGATAGGGTTATTTATGGAATTTATTTTTAATGTTATATAAGTTATATAATGGGAACTTAATTAGGATTATGATTCTATTAGCATTAAATTAGGGTTGGAGTTAGGGTAAAGATTAAGATTTAATTATAGTTAGGGTTCAATTAAGATTAGCTATAGGATTAAATTAATATTACTATTAAGGTTAGGGTTCAAATAAGGTTAGGGTTAAATTAGGGCTAGGGCACAACTACAATTACGGTTAGGGTTAAATTTTATCATAAGTTTTTAAATTAATATATTAAAACTACCATACTATATTTAACAAATTAGTGTTAGGGTTAGGTTTAGGGTTGAAATAGAATTATGATTCAAGGTTATCATTAAGGTTTGATTACACTTATGATTCAAATTAGTGTTTAATAAGGGTTAGGGTTAGGTTTATAATCCATTTAGGGTTTATAATTAGGGTTAGGGTTGGGGTTAGTACTAGTGTTCAGGTTATCATCACAACACGCTTATCATCACAAATAGGAATTAGGCTAGGCTAGGGTTAAGGTTAGGATAGGTTAGAGTTAAAATTGGGAATGGGGGTTGGGGTTATCATCACACCAGATTTATCATCATGAACAGAGCTAGTGGCTATCATCACCTAATAGGGATTTGGTTAGGTTAGTGTTAGGGTTAGGTTAGGTTGTGGGTTAGGGTTGTTAAAATTGGGATTAGGGTTGGGGCTATTACAACAGGCTTATCATCGCCAATAGGACTGGTTAGGGTTAGGATTAGGGTTACTGTAAGGGTTAGGGTTATGGTTATAGTTATGGTTACAGTTAGGGTTATCATCATAATGAAGTTATTCATCACGAATAAGATTAGGGTTAGGGTTATCATCACCAATAGGCTTATAATCATTAATAGGATTAGGGTTAGGGTTATCATCATGAATAGGGATTAGGGTTAGTTTTAGGGTTAGGATTAGGGTTAGGGTTAGTGATTTCATTAATATTATTTGGTATATTGTATGTTTGATTAGACTTAAAGTGCCTCACCATTAGTTGATTCTCCTACTATATATTTACCTTGTTTGCAATAGTTTAGTCCATGTCAATAGTTGATTTGCACCCTTAATAACTTGGTGGGAATATCAAGTATTTTTTATTAAATATAATCAATAATCATTGTAAAAGAAATTTTAAATCAAATATTAGTCTAGAATGATTATTTGAGTGCTAGATAAACCATTTAAATTTAACCTTCATAATATTACTCTAAATATGTAGTTTTACCAACAAAAGGAATGATATTTATGTCTATTACATGACAATTACAAAATCATGACTATAATTCTTTAAATTATACTCATAATCTAATTTAATACTCATAAGATATTAAATCATTGTTTTTCTCAAGAGACGTGTAATTAAATATCAAGAATATTCTTTAGTTTATTAGTCCACAAAATAATTTTAATATAGTCCATAACATTCAATTTTAAAATTCATAGAGTTGTTGGGATATTATCATATCACTAGCTATGGAAAAATTTAGGAAAGGGTGGGATATTACACTGCCCCCTATATTTGTGTGTTTTAGAGAAAATTAGCATGGAAGGTTTGCATTTCTCACAAATAAGAAAAAATCCTGAGAATAATGTACAATATTCTACTATATGTTTTCATATTGTTGAGTTATGCCTTGCAAATTAAATGTGTATCTATTCCTCTACAACAATCCATTTATACATAGAACTATGGATTAATGGTTTTATTATATTATGATTGAATTATGCCTCATGTTGGAAATTCCTCTATCTCTTCTTTGCTAAAATACTTTGGAACTAATAGGATTCAATTGTGTTTTATGACATAGGTCTATATTACCACAATGATGTATGTATAGGTGTACATTTTAACTTGGTTAGCTTTCCTAGCAAGTTATTCATTACAACAATCACTCCACCTTGTCACTCAATCAAGCCCACTAGAACATATATTGGAATTTAACCTCTTTCATACTAAAAGAAAAAGTAATCATTAATTATATTTAATTCACCATATAATTTGATATAAGTAATGCATTTTATAAGATCTAATTGGTGTATTTACAAAAACTATTTTGTGTTTTGGGCATAGGTGGTCCTAGAAAATATGCATAAATAATAAGATAGACTATGGATTATCTTTTAAATATTGTTCATGGTTTTTCATGTCATATTTTTATAGGAGGTCCTCATAATTGGTATTCTTGTATGGTATTAGAGCCAAGCTAGGTGCATTTGACACCTATGTTGTGGTTCAAGGGAGTGTGTTGGAGAAATGATACACACCTAAGCCATAAAAAGACTCATCACAATGTGAGCCATTAGCTCAATAGTAGAGCATCCTAACACCAAATGGGAGGTCCTAAGTTTGAATACTAGTTAGTCCATAGAAATTTATATAAAAGTCAATCACTAGTACATAAGAAGAAGAATAAGTACCCTTATAATTTTTATTAATACCAACAAATTATCATTCCTCACATACATAGGTGAATCAATGATTTCAAGCTCGTCAACATGTGTATATACCCTCAATCTCATGACCCCATATGTCCATTTCACACAATTGAAATATCAAACTCTCACAGAGAACAATTGAAGGATTGACCCCAATATTAACCCCTCAACCTAATTTTTTATCAATCAAATCCTTAATCAATTATTCCTTAATCCCATAAAATGTTGAGTATAATTACAATTAACTCTACAATTTAATAACAAAATTCTTTCTCATTATATCTTTTGGGAATAACTTTAGATTTATCTAATGGCCTACTAGGAGGAAGTGTAATCATGCAAGCACTAAGTAAATTTTGAAGCACATTTTACAAAGGAAAAAGTTGGAGGATTTAGAGTCATAATTATATTAGAAACATTTATAATGTATAGTTTGTACAATGGTCATTTCCATTATTTTTTACTATCCTTTTGGAAATAATTTTTCTTTTCAAATTTACAAGGGTAGGATGATGTAGATGAAGCATTAGAAGATCCATAATTAAGGTGGTAATTCTTAACAACTTTAGTTCTAATATTCATCTCAATTTTGGTAATACGTAATGTTAAGAATGTATATACTTTGTATATCCTTGTTTACAGTCAAAAAATCTAAAATAATAAACTTCAATCTAACATTCCCAATATTTGCATTGGCCAATTTCAATATTAAAAAATAGACCCAAATGGAAGATAATACTATTAAATTTCATGGGAAGAACTTAGCCAATAACTTATCATCATACACAAAATCCAAATATGTAGCACTAAATAACCTTGAATGTGTCATGGGATCTCCTTTAACATTGTGCATCTCAAATCTAGGATCCAAAAATCCAACAAAAAATGGATATGTAAAATTTTTAATAGAAATTGTATTGTGTTTGATTTTTATATGTATGTCTTTTTGTTTCCATTAGGTAAGGAAGCAACATTACTTTTCATCTCAACAAGCCTTTAAACATTAATGTCAAGGGTAGATAGAGGCACATTGAATTTCATTGGTTCATGTGAGATATTTATAACAAGTATGCAATAAAGTCAAACTTTATTAGATTTGATTCAAGTAATATGACACATTTATTTTGCTTTCCAATCTATAATTTTTTTATGTTCTCAAGGCTATATAATTGAAGTTCATTTTATGTTAACAACTATTAGATTAAATATTTTATCCCCACCGCTTTCAAAATGATTTTATACTTTTAATCTTTGTATTCTTATTCTTTCTTTCATCGCTTTCATTTAAAAATTTGGAACCATTTAAGGATGTTATGTTATAGATTATAGTTGTCTTCCACCTCTTTTTAAATCAAGTTAATAGTATGAAAAATATTATTGATGAGTAGATGAATTAAATTACAAGTTCTATTTTAGATTTGCATTCTTTTATCTAGATATATTATTTACCAAAGTCTCATTGTTTTTAGGGTGTAATGTATATATATAACATGGAAAATGTAGACTGCGTTTCACCCGTAAGCAGAATCTTTTGTTTGCAAAATACTAGTAATGAGATAAAAAAATTAAGAGATTCATTAGCACGTGGTGCAAACCTGTGGATATATAGTGAACCATGCATGTTAATATTGCATAGTCTAGAAAAAACTAAAATGAACTTGAGAGACTAGTGCATATTCCCCGCATTACGTAGTGATCGCTATTCCCTCTTTCCTCTCGCGATGGGAAGAAGTACATGGTGACGTTCCCCTTAAACAAATACAAGATAGTGTCACCAAAGAAATGATAAAAGCCACTTATTTTCCATTTTATCAAAATGTGCGTAAGGTTAGGGGATACCAGGTCACTAGATGTGTTGATCATGCTATGGCCTCATTGATCTACCCATGATTTCTAGCAGCACATGGTATATACCCAAACAATGACCAGATTCCATTGTATCTTTTGTTCAAATAGTTGTATGTTGAGGTCCATTTGGGCCTCAAAGTTAACTACACTGACATTCCACCATATGCTGTCGTAAGTGGTAGACGCTCAGAGCCCCACCTATCATCGAAAGTAGATAGACCAATCTCAATGTTTAGGTATTGGTTGGTGACAGCTCCTGTTTCACCCCAAACCCCATAGCAGATGAGGTTGTTGTTAAGCCCCCAAAAAGGAAGCAATTGACACTGTAGGTGACATTGCGGTTGCCACCACTAGGATATCTGATGATCGTGTAGGTTAGTATTTGATATCTAGACATTCCCGATCCACACCATTTTTAGCACAGTGGACCACTATGGATCCTTTTACAATGACCGACATCCCTACTCCTACACAGCTTGATGCACTTATAGGAGATATGTCACGCATGACTCTACATTGTTTGGTTGAGGACCTGTTGGAGGCATATGCCCACATTGCATCAAACAATGGGATTGGTATAGAGCATGTTAGAGATCATTTGAGACATAGAGGTCGTTCAGTTCCAAGTTGTTCAGTTCCAGGATCCCATCACTCTCAAATGGTGCTAATTAGTGCAAGATCGTAATCCACCTACAAATATACCTTCTGGCTGCAATGCACTATGGTTTTATCATATGTTGATTGGTTCTCCGTTCATCATCACCGTGCCATCTCACCTTCATAGTCCTCTACATTCATCATTTCTGGCACTCCATACATGGGATAGATCAGATGGATGCGTGATATTGATTCGGCTACTTGATCGCTTTGGTCCATATGGTGATGGGCGAACAAGCCGAGGACTGGTAGGTCATCTCGATATTAGATGATGTGCATGTATGTGTGCATGTGCATGTTTCAATTCTTTTTCATTATTTTTAAATTTCTTTTAACTAGATATTTATTTAAGTTGATATATATGTGTGTATATATATTGCTATAGGTGGACATACCTCATATCACTCCTAGCCTTGGTCCAGATCATGTGCATGATCGATGTGACTCTGTGGATGAATCTGCTATCAGAGGACATGTGAGTTTTCATAAAATATATATTTATGTATGCATAGATACAAGTTGTAGATTGATATTTAAAATACAAGTTCATTTAAAAATAACTTTCATAAAATTTATTTAATAAAAATTATATGTATTTAACACATCTGCATTAACAATTTTATTTTGCAGGCCTCGACATCTTCATCGAGCAGACTGCTCTCATTTAGATGGCCATTCTGCCTAGGAGTAGACATTCTTATTAGGCCATGCATTCTAGATTTATGATCTTTATCACATGTGTATTTGATTATATGATGATCTTTAAAATAGTATTTGATATTTGATGATCTCTAACTTACACTTGCTTATATGATATACATACATTTGCTTTTTTTTTTATCTTTAGTATTCGACATTAGATGATCTTTAATTTATATTTTGCTTTTATGATATATGTACATATATTTTCTTATATGATATATACATACATTTGCCTCTTTGCTTATAATATGTGTTATGTTTATATGTATTGAATTCTTTTACATATATGTACATGTGTTTGCTTATGGTTTAAACATGTTTACACATAATATATGTACATGCAATTGCTTTAAATATTCAATATACATACATGTTTTCTTTTTTTATGACCTCTTACATCTTACATTTCCTTATATTCAATATACATTTGATCTCTAGTAGAATTTTAGGGAAATCAATGCCATTTTATAATTAAGTTCATTCATGTTGATCACAATAAATATTTTTTAAAAAATTACTTAAGCAACATGAACCATTGAGTTGAGAACAAGATATAATCTTTTGACAAGTAACTTGAAATTCAATTCAAATGTAATTTTAAGAAAATTCAATTCAAATTATATCGAGCTATTATACGTTTTTGACAAGTAACTTGAAATTCAATTCAAATATAATTAAGAAAAATTCAATTCAACATATAATTGCATATTTATACATTTTTGGACACTTACCAAAATTCTAAAATTACTAGGATATGTTGTGCATACCTATGAATTAAATAACAACAAACCCAAAATGAAATAACTTTGTTTTGTTTACTACTTGATCTTCATTTAAACTAGAGGATCTTAGTTATTCCATGTACACTTGAATAATTTTGATCTGTTCTTGGACAGATTTTGGAGAAGCTTTGCAATACTTTATCAAGGAGGCAAATATTGAGTCGACAACTTTTCATTTTTATCAATCAATGCAGAATTTGAGGATAATTTAACTTCAAGTTGGTAGAGGACTTGTTTAGAGTCATCTTTAAGTTGGAATAAAGAAAATGGGACAACAAAGAAAAGAAAAAATCATCTCAAACTTAAAAATTGTCAAAAAGAAGAAGAACAAAAGAGGCTTGATCAAAACTTGAAAATTATCATAAAAAGAAACAAGGTACATGCTTGTTTCTTTCTCTCTCACTCTCAAGTGTGTGTTTAGGACTTTTACTTTGAAGGTTTCTAACCATCATTGCACTTGAATGACTATAAATACTTTTAAATATCTCAAGTCATCTTGGTCATGCAAGTTGCAATGTTTATATGATCCTTGACTCCAATTCCTTAAGCCAATTCTTTTTGTTTCAATATTTATAGTGTTTTGTGTCTTTCATATTTTATTTTCATCACTTCAATGTTCTCAAATTATTTTTATGTTTTATGCTCTAGGGATTCCTCAAGTAGGAGTCGAGCCAAATCTAGATATTGGATCAAATGAATCTGTTGAAGAACACATGGACCTTGAAGTTAGGAGGAGACCCAAGTTCAAACAATGCTTGTTGGAGAGGGGTCAAGATCACTCTTCTAGTGGTATGGATGAGCATATAAAAAATAAAGACAAACTTCTCTCACTTATAGCTCATCATATGTTTTATCAATTTGTTTGCTTTTGCATACATAAACTTCACTTATATATTTAACATCATCTCTCACTTTTGTTTGCAAAATATTTTGTGACACATGTATAGGAAGGGCTCAATAGTAGGAAGTTTTCATGCTCAAGTCGAGCCAAATCTAGACATTGGAACAAATGAATCCACTCAAGAATGCATGGTCTTTGAAGATAGGGAGGAGGCACAAGTTGAAACAATGCATGTTGGAGAGGAGTCGATCACTTCCTCAGACTCCGTGCATGGATGAGCATATAAAACTAGTTGGAGAAGGTGGGTAAACAAATTTCTCATAGAAATTTAGATCATTTACTTGAAATGGATATGGAGAAACTCAAATATTATGCCAACCACCCTTTATAATAAGAGAGAAAGAGGTCAATGACTAAATCAGAAATGGAATGATCAATCATCATTTCAATCATCTTGATACACTTGAAAAAGCCCAATTGTTATCACTTTTACTTCTTTGTGATGAGCTCAAAGAGTCATTACAATTATTGGGTGTTCATTCAACATCAAATAAGAAGAAACACATGGGATTACAAAAGGATATTGTTCAAAATGTTAAAAGGGTTTTAGATTCCATTAGGAAAGGATCTTGATTAGTGGATAAGGCCACTACAAGAAGGGTGATGTTGACATCTATTGTACATCAAGATATAGCAAGAAAAAGAAAAATGTCTGCACTTTCAACTGAAATTGGTTATAGTAGAACCACATTGATAAAATATGAGAAAAAGAGAATTTTTGGATGATAGTTTGGAAGGAAATTGGGAAATTATGTGTAGAGCTCCCCATTCTGACAGGATTGAAGATGTTGTTAAGAACTTGGTCTCAGGTTTTTCTCATGATTAGGCTCGTCCATCATCAAATACTAGAGATGTTATGAGGCACAAGATTGGACCTAGTATTTATGAAAATCATATCAAACATTAGCTAGACATAACTTGTTTAGAGATGCATATGAACTTTTGTAATGCATATCCTCATATAAAAGATTAGGGCGACAAATGTTTCAAAGGTTAAAAAGCCATATTATGTGAAGATAAACAAGTTTTTGAAACTTGTTGTTGTCGTTATCATATTGAATTTGATCTCTACTATCAGGTGTTTTGAAAGATGAGAGAAGAAAGATGTGGGTTTCAAAATGCACCTCCTAAATAGGAAAGTTTGTTCATAAAGTCTATATTATATGATCGAAAATGGACCTCAAATAAACTACATAAAAGGAATTTGTGAGGCGGTAAAATTT
>VDFB02081790.1:0-45253 GCA_007258455.2 Sequoia sempervirens
GACCTGGTATCCCCTAACCTTATGCAGATTTTGATAAAATGGAAAACAAGTGGCTTTTATCATTTCTTTGGTGACACTATCTTGTATTTGTTTCAAGGGAACGCCACCATGTACTTCTTCCCGCATGCGGGAAAGAATAACAATCACTCTATTTGGGGAATATGCACTAGTCCTCTCAAGTTCATCTTTTAGTTTATCTAGACTATGCAATATTAACATGCATGGTTCACTATATATCCATGGGTTTTCACCCTATTCTAATGAATCTCTCAATTTTTTAATCTCATTACTAGTATTTGTAAACAAAGAATTAGACATAGGTGGAACATGATTTGCATTTTCCATGTTATATATATATATATATATAGTACACCTAAAAAAAATGATACTTTGGTAAATAATATATCTAGATAAATGGAATACAAATCTAAAATAGAACTTGTAATAGCTCATCTACTCATCAATAATATTTTCATACCATTAACAATTTAAAAAGAATTGGAAGACAATTATAATCTATAACATAGCATCTTTAAATGGTTCAAAATTAAAATGAAACGATGAAAGAAAGAATAAGAATACAAAGATTAGTATAAAATTATTTGAAAATAATTGGGGGTAAAAATATTTAGTCTAATAGTTGTTAACATAAATGAACTTCAATTATATACCCAAGAACATCAAAAAATTATAGATTGGAAAGAAAAAAAAAAATAATCATACATTTATCATATTTTTAATGTATAAAGTTTAGATACCATCAAACCATATTTAAACTATAGATTGTAAAGCTATAAATTGAATCGTTAAAACTAATTTATTAAGAATCAAATCTAATAAAGTTTGACTTCATATTGCGTGCTTGTTATAAATATCTCAATAATCCAACCATACATTTTATATATGTTAAAAAATATATAATTGTTATGCCCATAATTTTTCACTATATCTTGATGTGGATCTCCTTCAACTAGATCAATTAAAAATTATTTGTAATGTTGGAGGAAAATGGATTTAATATCATTAGAGTTGTCATGGAACTACCTCTCTTGATCAACAATAGATATTATCCACTCTCGCGAATGTAAATATGTTCAAGATAACTAAAAAATAATTTGTATCCCTTATATCCTTTCATCCAATGTAGCCTATCTCTTAATTGAGATCCTCTACCACAATTTAGTTCAAATCTTCTAAGTTTTATATCAATGAAAGCAACCAATCATTGTAGAAAAGTTATTAGTAAGTTCTAAAGCCAAAACAAGTTTTTTTTTTCTATTTGGATTCATATTTTTTTTCCATTCCATATCTCTTTCTAGCCATATTATTATTGTAAGATCATAGTAAGGTAGTGCAATAGATTTAATCTCATCATTCCACAATTGTTTCCACTCACCATTTTGATGAGGTCTAGGAACATCAACCAAAGGGATATTAGGCAAGCAAGGTGATCAATTTGATTGAGGTAGGAAGTGTTGAGCTTGAAGGATAGATTATTAGGTATGAGGAATAAGAAGTTTGAAAAGTTTAAAGAGTTGGGAGGTGATATGTGAGATAGGTTTAATAGAATCTACTTAAATAAGGGTGTTTTGTGGAGAGGGGACAATGGAAAGAGAAATAACTAAGTTTTAATCTATCAATACAACTAAGTTTCCCCTAGTTCACCATCTCTTTAGTTGGTCCAAGTGAACTAGTGATGAGTATAAGAATATTTTTTGTCTAAAATGGGATCTAAACCCCTCATGGTATTTCTAGTTAGGATGTAGGAATTCAATTATTTTTTAGAGAGTTTATGAGAACTAAACTAACTTGTATCTTGGTTTTTTCCACCATATCATATCATATTTTTTGTCTAAAACTTACAATTATGACATATTCTTATGACATTTAAGAGCATGACTATAGAATATTTATAGTAAAGTATTGACTAGTCAACATTATGAAAAATCATAAGAAATCTTTTAAGAAATAGCAACTGTGTCAAGGAAAAAGATGTGGACATTTACAAGAACCTTTTTTTTTAAGAAAAAGTGGGAGACCACTTATAATTTTATTTATATATAATATTTTACATATAGCTGGTTCAGGTGGACATACTGGTGGGAAAGAACCAGCAAGAAAACCCCTAGTTGCAATTCGAGTAACAAATTTTACAAAATATCAAAAAGACTAGTGAGGTCCTAGTACAAATGACTAATTGTCTAATTACAACATGTTACAAAAGCACATTGGTTGAATACATCAGTACAAAATCATCAATCTCCTCCATGGAAATGGTAGATTTGTATCTGTTTAGAACTTGGTAGAGATGCACGAAGAAGTGTCATGCATTTTGGATAATAGCATGCCTTGGAATATGCAAACATGGGTCTCTTATTATGAAACAAAACCTTCTTTGAATAATTAACATTAGAAATTAATATAGTTTGGTGAGCATATTGTATAATCACACTAGAAACCAACAATGGAAGATTGAGAGTCGCAACTAAGAATTCCACCAAGTATAGATAACATTCATACTAGAAGCCAACAACAAAAGACCAAATTTTATTAAAAAAGCTTGTGTTATATATCATGCCTTTGAGGGGTCCACAAGTACCATGATCCTTTTGAAATCCTTCTCCATCTAAATACATCCATTCCAAGACCATGAGGAGGTGGGTATACAATATGAACCAAGTATTAATTTCTAATATTAATTATTGAAAGAAGATGAAGGTCCTTATTCACCCTTAAATGACATTTAAATTGGATATTTTAATGTTCAATATAATGAAATGTTTAAAAAATGAAAGTGACAATAATATTGAAAATAAAAATGTTGAACATGAATGTGAAAATATTATAAAATTTGATGGAACACCTATTGATAAGAGTAGCATCATAGAAGAAGAAGAAGAAGAAATACCTCAACAATTTCTTAACTAATTTGGATATGAACCCTATGACATTGAAATTGCACTCAATAATTGACTTGTTGATAACAATGATTAAATTGATAGCTCACATGAACCAATGAAACTCAATGTGTCTCTAAATTACATAAGAAGAGAGAACCTTTGTGAAGAAGAAAAAGAAATTCAAAATCCATCTTTTTTTAATGAGTTTGTTAAAATTTAAAAACATTCAAGAACCCCATAATGGTTTGAAATTGATGAGCATAATAGAAATTCTTGAAGGCAAGAGGTCATCACAAACCATTCGGTTGTGGGCTTCAAAAAATTTCAATGAATGGTTTTCCAATAAGAAATTAATCAAAAAATTCCAATTTTTTATACAATTACTAAAGATGTACAAAATGAGACCTTTACTAAATAAATTTCAAAGATTCATGTAAACAAAAAATTTGATCGAAATAATATTGTTGTTAAAGTTTTTTTTAATGCATTCAATTCTATTGTAAATAATAGTAAGGAAAAATATAAAAGAGTTGCTCATAGAGTAATAACATCACTAGTAAGAAATTAAAAAAATAAACAGGCTCAATTATTAAGGTAAATTTTTTTTGAATTAAGCCTAAATCGTAAAACATTATCAAAAGTAATATCAATAAGATCATGATTAGAAAGTTCTATTGAAAATCATACTTGGGCTTTTAGCAGTAGGCTTCCATGAGTCAATAAGAAGCTAATTAATAGAAGAAAGGATGAAATTCAACAATTTTTGCACTCTAACTCTAGACTTACATATGAGGTTGGAAACAACATTTTTTATACTCTACCTAGGCCATGATTCTGCTATGAGTATGAAGATTTTATGATAGAAATACATCCATTATTGTTGAGTTAAAAGTAGGTTAAATATTATTTTTCTTAAAAATTCACTTTTATATAAATGTAGGTGTTTTGGAGAACAAAGCTATAGTATGAATAAGTGATTGACATCGATGGTTATAAATTTCAAGGTGGGGACATTCAATATAATTCATAAGGTGTTATAATATTAAATGATTTCATTGTTTAGTTAGTTTTAATCAATGTTGTATGATTTATTAAACATTTTTTTAATATTTAAATGTAGGTGTTTTGGGGAGTAGCAATGATAGATCTAGCTCATTGAGAAAGGATATAGGTAGAGAGGAGGAGTGACCTTGACAAGGATTGAGACATGGATCACCTCAGGGTGGTAGATATGAGTGGAACATATCCATAGAGAAGGATAGGCTAAGAGGATAGATATAGGAGACAAATACCTTAGGGGCACCTTTTTAGTTGTGTGTATGCTCTACAGAGTGGATTTACTCATGAGTGCTTTGATGTATTTGAAGACACATTTGTATGAGAACATAGATAATATGATATGGGAACTATTAGTTGTGTTGATGATGGGTGTGATATTTTATGTGTATGTTGATGATGTGTATGATATATATAGTTATATTTCTTGTATTTGGATGCTCATAGGTATGGATGTTCATGAATCTTATGTGTATGTCTAATGGTGGCATGTGGAAGGATAAATATGGCTATTGAAAACTTTACCATTATCTTGACAACTAATTATGGCTATATGATTATCTTATTGTAATGAACCTAAGTTAATTCGATAGATATTAGTTAAGTTGAATTAGGAAGAATGGATTGTGCTTTATTATACACATTTTACATTTTAAAATATGGGTCTAATTTTTGCGATATTGAAAGTCAATTAAATTTCTTCAATAGTATATCCAAGGTATAGGGATATATTAGTGGTAGGAGTAGTGTAGGATAAAAAGGAGAATGTATAATGAGGGGAAGGTCTAGAAAGGTAATGGCATGGTAATGGAAGGAGAAGTTACACTATAAGGTTAGATTTTCATAGGATAAGGAGGAATGGTATGAAGAACATATTTGTATAGGATAGTGCTAGTAGTAACAATGGTGTGAACATATATAAAAGGATGGGAGATAAGAAAAATACTAGTGGAGAGAAAGGCGGTAGGACATGGGTGGTGGATCCCATGGAAGTAGTAACTATAGTATGATAGGAGGAATCATTATAAGAGGATGAAGGGTAGATGGATGCATAGAGGGCACAACATTATTAAAATCCATTAGGGTGGTAATATTATGAATAGTATTAACTCCCTAAGGATAGCCACCTAATACATTATATAAATTACTAACCAATGAGTGAGGATATTTAGGGTGGAGAGGTGCATCAATACGTAATTATCAATTTAGGAAAATATTTTGTTTAGCAACATCATAGTCTTGATCATTATTTTTCATCTTCTTTAATGTGGCTCTTTATATGGTTGTCATTAGCTATTATATCAAAAAATGATTCAATGGTCATTTTATTTGCTAGCCATATTAGAGTTAAGATGAAAACTCCATAAAACAAGATTTTAAAGGATATTAATTTAACTAGATAAAAGATCAAGAAAAACACTCTGAAACATGCAATATACCCCAATTGCTTAGACAATGCATATTTCCTAATAATGTGTGCAACTAAAAACTAATAACATGTAATGAATGGATGTAGGTGATAATAATTAAATAATCCTAATTGAACTAGGGTTGTCCCTTTTATATATTTAAGAAGTTGTAAGAGCATTGTATGAAATTGTAAGATGGGAATTACTTATATGAAATGTTATATGACACATAAGAGAATAAAAAAGGGGGGTTACACTAGGATATTGATTAGAATTATGAAAATCATCAAGATCATCTTAAATAATGGGTTTGAATATGTCAAAAACGGAGTGTCGGTTATGAGGAGGATTTGAATTTTTTTTACAAGATGTAAAGAATTTTCTAAATACATCCTATAAACCAAGTCAAGGAATATGGTTTTGGAATTTGTGCCAAATTTGTTGCCATTTTTAGGTCATTATTTTGGCTCATGGATTTGGTAAATGACACTTGGTTTATGGTTTAAATTTTTCCTATTTATGGGTGCTTGAGATGGAGAAAGCATAATGATTTTATAGGTATCATCATGCTACTTGAAATTACTCCATATGAATCATAAGTTGATGATACTACTATAAGGGTATGCACATGAATATTTTATTGTAAATGATATTATTATCAAATAATATAATTGGTTCATGTTTTTGGTTGTGGGATTTTTCTTCCAAGAGGATTTTCCTATGTTCATAATTATGTTATAAATTTATAATTTATATATTTTTCTTGTAACTAAAATTAAATCTATTTTGCATATTTATCTCTTGATAGGTTAATATGGGAAGTTTTTCACACCTCAAATTCCTTTTAAAATACTATCCAAGTCTTAATCAGTTTACATCCTCTATCTTATTGTGCAATACCTACAAGTACCACAAAAAATGTGTAGAGATGGACATTTTTAATGTTACAAATGATACAATTTGTGGTTCTCCTTGAACTTCATAACTTTATATTGTTTGTTTCCATATGCTATTAAGTTCTTATATATGTTTCACTTGGTCTTTCCATTTAGGAGAAGGCTATCCATAGCTTTGATTGCTGAAATGGGAAGGCATATTTCATTTTCACATAGGACATAAAAATGTATGCAAAATGGGGAAGCAAATCCAATTTGAACTCAACAAATTTGAAAATGCTTTAAAAAATTACAAAAAAATCCAACTTGAATTCAACAAATTTGAAAAAAAATCATCTAGGGTTCCAACATTTAACAAATAAATGCATTTTGAACTCTAAAAAATTTGAATTTCAAATACCTGGTGCTCAAAATGCAAGTCGATCGGGTTGATGAAGTTTGGAGAGACGAAGTTGAGTTTGCATTCGCCAGAAAGAAGAAGTCAGTTTTCTCGCCGTCACAGTCTCGGTTTGCCGCACACACCAGGGAAAGCAACTGGTAAATTTACAAAGTGAAAATGACAGTCAAAATGTGATTTTTTTTTTTGTCATATTTAAGGGGGTTCGGTCAAACATGGGTTCGACCGAACCCATTTAAATATGATTATTTTTATTTAGGGTTTGTGGGTTCGGTTGAACCAGTGGTTCAATTGAACATATGGGTTCAGTCGAACCCATAATGAGGTTCGGTCAAACCATTGGGTTCAACCAAACCCCTTGAGTTTGGGGAAAAGGAAAAAAATGAAATTTCCTTCCTGATGTAATTTGTAAACCACTATTCTGAAGCCACCCATAGGTGCTCAAAATTGAAGATTTAGTTAAAAAAATTATTTCAATGTCCAGTTTGGCCAAAAATTATAAGCCACTATTGTGGGATCACCCACAAGGAATAAGAACTATTGCATATGGAACACAAATGGAGTATCACCTTTATGGGTAACCTAATCTTTGATGGCTCTCAATCATGTTATGAAGGAAAGTTCATTAAATAATAAATGTGAAGGTGATGTTAAAAATTGAACATTTAAGCAATCATGCATGACTTATCTAATTTTAATAATTAAAAGCAATATATATTTATGGAGTTCAAAAAAGTACTTAACATGCTAAATAATATATTTTGATGAGCCTATTAATATCTTTATGTATTTGTAATACAAGGAACCAACACATAATGTATTATTGGTCACAACTAACACATTCTAAAACTAAAATATATTCACTTAAAAATATGAACAAAAATGACAATATATGCAACATCATTTTATATTCTAAAGGAATCATACATTAAACATAACTATCAAACTAGGAACATATGCATACAAGGAGTAAATTATATTGTGCATCATGTAGTAGTGGAACAAGGGATAGATCTTTATGATGTAAATGTGTTTAGAAAAAATCATTAACTTAATGTGGCACCTACTTATATGTCAGATTAATAATATTTAATAATAAACATACTATTACTAATATGCTTTATTATAATAAAATAATGGTTAAGTGGAACAATTCATGTGTCTCTTCTCATCTATCTACTTATCAATTTATGTTTACATCTATGTAGTAGTTAAAGTAAATATTCTTTTCATTTTATATTTTTAAATCTTACGCATATTTTTTATGAATTTATATAATCATTATTGAAAAATACAATAGTTGTTCAATTAAACTATAAGTAAATAAAGCATCTATTTATTAGTTAAGTGAACAAAAAAACACTTTTTTGTACACTTTGAATGTTGCTTTTATAATATATTATTAAAAAATAAAATAGCTTTTAAATTAAATTATAAGTAAATAGTGCATCTATTTAATAGTTAAAATATATATTTTTTGTGATATTGCTATCAAGAATCAACCATGTAGTTTTACGAGTCAAACTCATTGACCCTTGTTTCATGAGTAGTGGTTCACAAAAATCCATCTCTCATGATAATGAATGGTCCACTTAGCACTCATTGCATCTGGGTGATGCTCATAGAGGCGAAGCACTAGGCCTTCCCGAGAGATCACCCATCCCAGTATTGCTCTAGTTCAAGCGCGCTTAATCAGGGAATTCTCCCTGAGGCTAAGCCCACTTAGCTTGTGACCCCATTTGCAAAACCTTCAACATGTGTTGAACATAATGAACCATCCATTATAGAGCCCCTTTAGCTCACAATTTTACACGATGTGGAAAATAGCTCATATATTTTTTATTTATCTATTTAACACATGACCATAGTTTTTTATTTATTACATTATTATTATGCAAATAAGCACAAGGGATTGAGCTAGAAATGAGAGCTCTCATGTAGAAAATCAAAGGAACAACTATGATAACAACATGTATCTTTAGAAAAATATAATATTAAAGAAATATATACTTACCATGCATATATTGTGCTCAATGTTAATATTATTAAGAATGATATTATAACAATAGGTCTCTAAATTAACAACTAAGTGTTAATTTCACATAAATTTTGTCTGATGCATTTACAATAGTGTATCTTGCATCTTCATAATATTTCATATTTATTATTACATTGTAAATAAACAAGATATTATATGAAAATACTTTTCACCCCACTACATACTATAGATAATGAATAAAAAAATAAGAAACAATTTATTTTTATTGTATTTATTCTACAACAATTTCAAAAATATTTTCACTCAATTTAATAGATCACTGAAGATTAAAAATACAATTAAATATAATCTAAACTTACAAAAATTTTAATAATACCTACATAAATCAAATATTTCTTAAAAAACTTTAATATTAAGATAAAAGGCAACACCTAATGATACACCCATTGCCCCTCCACATGGGGTAGGTACTAGGCCTAGTTTGTGTCAGTGCACTCACTCCAAACTTCTATAACAATGACGTGGCTGTCAAATCTGATGTGACATAAAGTAAGAGGGGAAGTCCGTGTCGGTGTGCTCACGCAATTAATATTAATCTCGATCAATATTTGCATACTCCAAAATAAATCAATGGAAATAAGCACATTTAATTAAAACAGTGCCAGCATTGTCCATTTATTATTAGTCTCCCAGGAAAAAAGCAGTGCTAAAATGACAATCCAAATCCAAGGTTGACAACAATCTTATGCATATCTATCTATGTAGATATGGCAAGAAATGCTCATACATATAATGAGGATATCATATATGCTATCAACACTATGGAGATATAAAATAAAAAAGGTGATTATGAGCTATTAAGAAGATAACGTGCAATTATTTCAAATGTATGCATACTATAAATATAAATGAAATGAATAAGCTTTTGGGAAGGAGAGTGGTTTAGTTTGGTTCATCATTTAATGGTGATTTGAAAATTGTGTGTGACTTAGATTTTATTGCTCTATCTCACACGATATTTATGGGTTTTCATAAAATGTATACTTATTAATTACACCTTTAGCTCCAACATTTGGGAGACATATATTTTTTAAATGGATAAATCCATGTATTTTATAACTAATATTATATTTAGTAGTGATAATCATACTAATTCATGCTTAAGAGTTTATCTTGAAGGTCAATTCATGACATAGTTTGACCTTTATATTGATTGCTTTGTTTTTCAATGCATTAGAATATGCTTGTAATTTGTATGTGAACTTATCCTTATTTCTTATTGTTTGGATTATATCCCCTCAAAACAACACTTTCTCTCCTCAATTAAGACTTCCTGGGATCCCCATGAAACTAAAATTTTTGGGGTAAAAAATATCTAGATAGGTGTGTCATATATCTTGCAATCTTGATAATTACAATTTTTATTTATTTAGTAATTATTTGGAATCCCTAATGGAAAAGGGTGTCCCATTTTTTAGCATTAAGTGTTATGTGTATTGCAATAGATGACTTGTGTAAGAAGTTATAAATAAAATTAATGTCATAAAGATTTGCAAGAGCATCTTATGACATTGTAAGATGTGTAAGAGATCTTATGATGATTCTATGACATCTTATAAAATGTAAGAGGGATGTTACATAGTTGGCTTGGCTTGTTGACCAAATTATATCAGGTATGAATGAAACATCAAATATAGAACTTTTAAATGGAGATAATGGAGCCAAATATAGCACAAATTTTATTGATTTGACTAAAAAAAATTATGATGAACATTATAATAGCATAAGGTCATCTATTTAAAATAGTCTATTAATTCATCATGGGATAAGGTTGTAGAATTTGGATCCTTGGTTTGGGTGTCATATTGAATCATATATTTGGGTTGTGGTTTGAGGTTTACTATTTGTAAAATCTAAGTTTCATCTCCCATAGATTAGATGGTTGTGATGGAGATTTAGTATGATATAATCTTTATAAGGCATTATGCTATCATAGTTTCTTTCTAGGCTTGTATTAGAGTTAAAATATGGTACAATATTTTTTTGGAAGTAAATAAAAAAATCAATCAAATAGGAGACCACTTTGAGGAATGAGCCCTAATAATAAAAACCCAATATTCATTTAATGTTATTTTTTTTTTGTGAGATCCTTCCCTTCCTTGTTTCTCAACACAACAATGTAAAGACATACTCCATCATTCTTAAGTTAGATTAAGGAATAAAAAATTAATAAATTATAAAAATATTAAGGCTAATCATGCCACAAGTGTTTATCCTTATTAGACTTAAGACTATACAATATTAGAATCATAAATTTTTAATATTGTTATTAGAAAATCATTACCATCAATTCTCTACAACTCTAAAAAAAATTCTATGAAAATTGTTCATCGTTTCATATTTTAGTTCAAGTGAGGATGTCATCAAATAAAAACAACAATATTTTATAAGGATGTCATGCCCATATTTTTGCTAGAAAAACCCAATTTTTTTTATTTTTATTTTTATTTTTTTTAAAACCAACACTAATTACACTTATTAACTCTCTAAGAGTTGGGTGAAGCACTAAACAAGTCGAGAGGATAACCCTAGTAGTAAAAAAAAAACTACTTCTCAGGCAATGGTCAACATGGTCCAACAAGATAACCTAGTTGCATTGGCTCGATTGATGTTAATTTGACATTAATAACCCCATAGTTTTGTACCCATAATTTCTTCCCACTCTGATTGCATATAACGTAAGTGGGTAACTTTGGTGAATAATTATTCTCTCAAATCAATTAGATTCTTAAAGAGAAAGGGGGTATGTAGGCCATGCAAGATTAAAGAGATTATGACAATCTTATGTCTAACCAATTAAATGTTCTAATGATCATGCTTCCTTAATTTGTGAGCCTTATAAACAATGAGTTCATTTAGATCGTCACCAAATGGTAACATCATTATATTTATGTTAACATTTTGATCTTAATAATATGGACATTAACAATATCCATAATGACTAACCAGTAACCAAAATCACATAGACTTATCCACTATATAAACACCAATGTCATGAATTACCAATAAATCAACTCTTAAGTCTCAATAGCCATATAAATATTGCAAATCCCCTTTGTTACTAATATCATGATATTAAATAATATTTTGAACAAAAAAAATAAATAAAAAGATCAAGGTTATTTGACTATAGATAAAGGACATATATACAAACCCGAAAGATAACTCTGAATTCTTCGATACTATAATATTTTCTTTTAATTCTATTTGTTGTTGCCAATGTGAATAATTATTTACATATTTATTTATTATTAACTATTATTTACTTAATTGTTTTCTTACCCTTATATATAACTTACTCTAAAAAGTAATTAAAAATAGGAGGTTGCTTATACTAATAATTATATTAATTCCTAAGTATATAGATATTTATATTTTGGAAGGAGAAAAGAAGAAATATTTTCCCTCCTAAAGAATCCTAGTAATACTAAACTTTACTTATGTGTATAATTTTATTTTAGTTTAATAAACTCTCCTTTTTAGAGAATTTGGGAATATATTCCCCTTACTTTATTTATGGAATACCTTAGTATAAGGATTACTACGATGTGCTTTATGCGATGATGTGGTTTCTTAGGAGGGGGCGGCATGGAGCCCAACAAGAAAATTTCCAACGCCACGTTCTTAACACTAGATGTACATATCGCATGCATAACTGTTATTTCTTTTAAATATCTTGTTTTCCTCCGCTTTAAAATAGTGAGACACAATCACATGGTGTTACGATTTGTGGACACTCATATTTTGATCAGAATATTATTAAATTTTAGTATCAAATTTTGTGAGTAAAAAAAAAATGACTACATTTTGGTTAACTTCATTTCTCACTAATAATGGTAGTGGCTACTTTTCCGAAACATAAACAAATGAGTAATATTAGTAATGACTTTCCTCATGGTTTACTAAAGATATATATATATATATTTTTTTATCTCACTGCCTTATTCTTGAACTTGCAGATAAGGTTAGGAAGGCTACATTGATTGAAGTTTCGTGCTCAGTCATTTTCTTCCACTCTTTTTCAGTTTGCAGAGCGCAACTCTACACAGCAACGATTCCACCATCTCCTCTTCTTAGTACGTTGATATTTACTTATACAAACAAGGATATGATTCTAGAATTCAATCACATCTTCTGATGTGATGGCTGGAGAAGTTCGACCAGACACAGAGTATTAGTAAAGTACTAAAGTTCAGCCTCCGATACATCATACGATCCTTCTATCATGTTCAAATCTTGACAGGAATTACACCTAGGGAGCAGCAGCAGAGCCAACATCTTTTAGCCTCGGGTCTGAGAACTGACATTTAACAGGGCGTCCTTTTCACGAGAGAGGTCTTGACATCTCCTCTGCACAATGCACTAATTAAGACTTACTAAAAATGAGGATGTAATTTAATACCACACCTCTTTCTACTGTTATTTTCATCTTTCTTTTGCAGAGTTAAATACGCTTCTCGGCCATCTCATAGTGATGTGAAATGACCTCTTTATTTTTCCAAGTTTGAGACGTCCTAACGTATATTCGGGTGCTACATATTCCTATTGACAAGCCACAGGTGCAAAGACAAGGCTGAAAATTACAGTGAAGGTTGAAATTGGATAACACAGGGGAATGTGAGCATACTATTGTGTCTAATCAAGGAAGTGTAAGGGGGCGCAATATACTTCCACAACCATTCTGCTAATTACCAATCTCCCTCACAATTCATTCTACCCTAAATGATGATGCTCAGCACCTAATATTTCAAGAAATTTGGGGAGGGAAGCAGATTGATGGCGGTTGGAATGGGATAACCATAGGCCATCGTTGCTACTTATTTATTTGGCCAGTCATGGCCTAGGCATATAAGTACGCACAACTACTTCTACCTTCCTCACAACTATTAAGAACTAATATTTCCAACTGCTCTCCTCCTTGTGCGACTCCTCTAGACGCCCAGATCATCGTAGCCATATTCAGTGACTATGTAGGTGATGTCAAAGTCTCTTCATGCTAGAGGAAGTCGAGTGAAACCTGACAGAATGAAATTATGAGGGGACTACTTCTATGGGCGACTGAAAGAGAAATTCAACGGGTCTCCTAAATGTCTGCTAAATTTATTCTTCTGAGAGATTTGCTCGGCCACTTCCTGGTTATATTCACTCTTCTCCCTAATGATATGAATAGTGTTTAGTTCAACATCTTATGTCAGTGAATGACTGATCAAGGTGCATAATGGCATGCCTCTACCTTGTTTGTATAAATCTACCACTTAGTAAGTCTAATAACTGTAACTATTTTTACATACAAATCTGCGTTTATTTAACTTCTATATTATCGCCAAGAATACAAAATTCTTTTCGTAAGTTTATTACTATTTTTTTTTAAGGAGAGTCGATGAAATACTAAGACAGAGCATGATTTAGCACTGTTTCCAACTGAATATGTTATAAGACAGTTCACCCTGGTTCTAATCCCTGTTCCTTCGGTATCCATTGTTTGAATGTATTAGCGTCTATGTTTTCATTTTTTTTTTTGTAAAATATTACTCATTTATTTTATATTTCCCAGAGAAGTGAAATATGGTTCCCATATATTTTTCAGATATATATATTTTAATAGCCCCTCCTATGTGTTCTATCAAGAAAAGAAGAATTCATTTATAGAAACAAGAAGACATGTGAGTGAATGTTCCTTCTCGAATAATATATATGTTTTATAGGATCATTTTCAAAGAGGGAAAGATATATATATATTTATTTCTGGAGAAGTAAAGAAGCACATACAATCTTATTTTCTATTATCATTTGCTTCCATGTCTGTAATATGCAGCAGTTAGTCCTACAGAATCTTCTACGCTTTTCATACTTTTCCTTAGAATATCAACATTATTCAGATGTCAAATAACTATACAGTAGTACTATATTCACTTATTTCCCTTTTTTTTGATATATTATAAACAAGTACACATATTTCAAAAAAGATGCCTATAGTTAACTAAGTCACTTGCAGATTTCTTCCTTAAAACAGAAACACACATTTCATTTTCTTACTGAACTCATATCAAAATAGAGTATTTTATTGGGCTTCCCAAACAATATGCATACTATGTCCTTCAAGGGAATAATATAAATATAAATTTAACTCATTTGAATACAAACTATGTTTAAGGCTTATACTTTATACATTTGCATCTTCCTTAAAGAAATACAACAATAGTTTTGACTTAATCTTTCCACATAGTTTGCAATGCTTGTGAGACCTTAAATCACATAGTGTGTCTTTATAAATACACTATCATTTACAACATCCTCTCAAGTATTCAACAAGAATATTTTGACAATGGCTTGACAACTCCCATCTCTTAAAATTACAATACTATCACAATATTGGAGGAAGCAAATGACTTACAAACTCATGAACAAGGTCTTGCTCTCCACCCTACTGTAATGGCGTCATGGAGCCTCATGGGCTCTAGCCATACCCCCGAGCAAGGATTTTATTAACTCCAAGATGATAAATGGAGTCTTCCCAATATTTTACAAGATTTAAGGATAACATAACATCTAAGTTCTCCACTCACCATACTCAATGAACATTCCTACAAACATACTATCTTCTTACAACAATTAATTCAATGAGGAGTGGGGAGAAGGGAAAACTTATCTTTTTCATGAGAGATTAAACTCTTTTACCCTTCTTGCCTCTCCAACCAAGCCCTCTTGAGCACCCTCCTTTCTTCTTCCTATTCTTTCTTCTTTCTCAACTAGAGTTCTCCATAAGGAGAAGTGGGCAATGCCCAAATCTTCCATCCTATTGAGATATAAAGGGATCCTCCAAACCCACACTCTTTCCCACAAGTTCTCTCACATGTGTGAGTCTTGTGCCGATTCCAAGAACTTTTTGAGGAGTAGAAGGTTGAGAGTGACAAGTCACTCTTCCCAAGCCCCAACACTTTTGAATTCGCCACATTCATGAATGTGGACTTTTGAGGGGTCTTTTCACACCCCAAGGACAAGTTCACATGTTAAAAAGGTTCCAAACCCATAGGTATAGGTCCTAGGGGTCTATTCTTGTTCAAAAACCAAGGAAATTGACTCCATAATCCCTTTTCAAAACCTACACAAGAATCCATACGAATTTTGATCCTGACCAGGGGTTCCAACCCCAACCATACTCACATCACATGTCCTACAATTGGATTCTTACTCATACATAATCACCCAATCAAAATATCAAACCTCAACCCTTCCAAGTCAAATAGGGCTACACTTAGAGCTTACCAAGGATGTATTTGATTTGATTCCAACATTTATCTATCCCCTTATTTGTTTATTTGATTCCTCTTAATCTATCAACATATTAACTTTAAATCCTCAAGATGATGTCTTTTGATTTTCTCTTGATGGTCCTCCCTTCTCATGCTAACACCGTTACCTTCTTGTACATTACCAACATGATCATAAGTAACATTTTATATCACATTAATCTATTAGGTGAATCTTCTAAACTTTAACCATATAATAATCCATTTAAATTTCAATCTACATTCCATAGTATACTAGTGTATTCCACCTTCAAAGTAGTGACAATAGAACATAATTTCAAAATGAAATTATAAGGATTTTGCTAAAAGATCACCCTATTTATCATTCACCATATATCTAATCATAAATTTAAGAAATTCATGTCACAAATTATGTTTAGCATTAATCACTTGTGAAACGGGGTCTTACAAAGGAAATGGGCAGAACATTGATTTGGGATACTTTTAAAATATTATTGGGAATTAGTGCTATCAAATGACATAAATAAGAATTCATAATATCCCTCACGTGTTATAAAGATATTCTTATGTACATCCTCTTCATTTAATTAAATTTAATGTTAACATAGCATAAATTTAACTTAATAAGGAACACTGCATCATTCAATTCATCAAATAGTTTGTTAACAAACTAAATAGGAAAGTTATCTTGAAGAGTGAGCTTGTTGAGATCGCTATATTTTGGGCACATTCTCGATGACACATCCTTCTTATCAACTATAATCATTGGAGATGAATAGTAACTTTTTTTGGGATGAACAATTCTTAAATCTAACTGTAGACACACAAAATTGGCATAATGCATATTTAACTAATCATATTCGCTCGTCAATTAAATAAACTAGGTTTAATTGATTAATCTCCTAAGTCATCCATTTAAATTGAATAAATTAACTTTATTTAATTTAGGCCTATCATCATCCTTTTAATTAAATAAATCAACCTTTATTTATTAACTCTTAAATCATCTTTCATCTCCCTTTGATTTATTTAAATCCTACAATCTAAGTCAAATGGGTCAAATCACCTAAATCCCTCACTAAGTTAATATAAATCCCGATTAACCTAATCTAATCACCCATCACATCCTCTATCTTTTCCCATTTGCACAAATAAATCAATTTATTGATTTATTCATTCATCATTTTCCATCAACATGGCATCTTTGAGGAATATTCCCTCAAATTTGAATTCAAAAACAAGTTGGCATGTACATCCAACAAAGCATTTATGAGCTCTTACATGGCTCCTACATGTCTCTTGCAAAGGTCAAACTTGGCATTTAACTCTCAAATTCAAATTTGAATCTCCCCCTTTTTGGCACATTGACCAAAATGTGCTCATTCCTTAACCTCTCACAAGTTGACAAGTGGCCTCTTCTCATTGGTGGATCTTTAGTCCCACATCTTCCATGTTTGGCATTCTTCTATCATTCTATTCTATAAATAGAGATCATCTCCATTGAGTTAATCCTCCACAATCTTTAGATCTTTCTCCATATCATTGTCATTTGAATCCATATCATATCTTCATAGCATTTCATATCATCAATATCATGGAGCTTAGCAAAAGATTGGGAAAGGGCTTCTTTCCATAGAAGCACCAATCCACTATGAGATAAATTTGGATTCATGTTCTTTATATTCTTATTTAGCTTTTCTTATTGTTTAGTTTATATTTTAGCATATCTAACATGATGCAATATTTCATAGGGATATTAGATTTGTTGTGTTTTGCTTAACTTAGTGTTGTCAAGGCTTAACATTTTGTAGATTTAGTATCCACATTATGGCACTAAAAGGAGGGAAAAATTCACATCATTAGAAATTCACAAGAAAAGAATAATAGTGACTCTGTGGTAAAATCATACCTTGCAATTTCTAGGAAGAAGAGAGGAAATATTCTGGAAATGTTTCTTCAATTCAACTCTCCTATTCTGCTCTGCAATTATGTGATCAGATGTCAATTTTCTTTGATTCCCGTTTCTTGCATTTAACTATTGATTATTATAGATTAGGCACAATCTCCGAGTCTAACATTCTATCTTCATCAATTTTTCTCAGAAATTTGAAACATCTTTTGTGTAGAGTATAGTAGGATACAAGAAAATATGCAACAGTGTTTGATTGGACTTTTATGTATGCATTGAAGGTGCCACGCCGAGGCTCCCAAATCCTATTTTTTGAGGAGTTTTCTGACTGTTAATTAAATTTGTCCATCATGACAATGTAAGGAGGGGATGCTTAGATTGGAGGAGTTTCTTGTAAGGAGGGGGATGCTTAGATGCCTAAAGCACTTTCACTTATCTCTAAAAGAGATTCAATGGCACACACATGTTAGGAATAAAATCTTATGTTTCCATTAGGCCTGATATTTGGATTTGATCTTATTTGTCACAAAGAAATGTGTTTATGTATAAATCCACTCAAGAAGACCAGAGATTGAGTTTCATAACAATCTTGTCGGTCATGTACGAACAAGTTATGTAATTCAAACTTACCATCCATCATGAAAAATGTACAAAGTGATAATGTACAAATGTTTTTTTCAATGTTTCACATGTCTTGCCTATGCTTACACATTTTACCAGTGGTTCACACGCCTTGCCTATGATTGTGCATTCTACACATAGTCAATTCAATTGTCTATGAATTTTGCTAATGTATTGTCATATGGGGCCTTAAGAAGATCGAAATTCGATGGAGAAGAGTAGTTGATAGTCACAAATTCAATTTTCTTAGGACAAAATACTTTCTCCATTGTCATATAATAGCCACCATTTTGAATCTTTTGTATTCCCTTCCTTATGCTAGCATAGTCTCTAACCTGCAGGACATCCCTCCCTTATGCTGGTGCAGTCTCTAACCTGTAGGTCAAAGAAGACACAATATTCATTCAATGCACATAAAATTAATCAAATTTGTGTTTTTTTTTTCAAACTCTATAGTCAAGAGTTTGAGTCTCTAACCTGTAGGTCAAAGAAAGAAAAAAAAAGAGCACCAAGCCAAAGAGGAATCAAGTGTACCATCAAATATTCAGAAGATTTATCTGCACGCTCATTTTTTGAAGTTCTCCATCTTTAAATTTTGTATTTTTACTTTCTAAGCTTGCTCAAGACAAAATGTAACTCATTGAAGATCATATCTTAGACTACAAGTGGCCCATACCATCATTTATTATTACAATTGGAATGCATCTAAAATTATCAAATCAGGGACCTTGAATTTGTAGCCAGATGTCCAAATTAGGAGATTTGATATTTTATTTGACTTTGCATAAAAATGATTTGAGTATGGGCAATGTAGATTTTCTTTTTTAGAAAATGATATTTATTGAAACAAGAAAATCATAAAAACAACCTTGAATTTGTTTAGAAAAATTTATATTCATAAGCTAAAAGTAGATTTAGAAGGAGAATGTTTTATAAATTATTTCTAATAACTAATTGAACTATTTTCCTTTTTATCTCTCAAAACACTTGTTTCTAAGAATAGTTTTCTTATTTAGTTTGAAAATTCATTTATAATTAAAACTATATTCATCATAATAAGTTATTATTGATGAATCTTTTTTGTCATGATGATGTTTATAAGAAAACAAGGAAAACAAAGAAAAGCAAAAGGAAAACGAAGGGAAACTAAGGAAAAGCAAGGAGCATTTTGAGCTTGCAAGAGATCTTCGAAGGAACTTGGAGATAAATTGAGCATCAAACTTGAAACTTAAAAGCATTTTTTAATGCTTGGAGATTCCACCTTATGCCTTAAATTTTTTTTTTTAGGCTAACTCATTTGGTTTTGGGCTTTAAAACAAACATTTCAAAATGCTTGGAGATTCTGTCGTATGCTTTAATTTTCTATTTTAGACTAACTCGCTTGTTTTTGGGCCTTAAAATGAACATTTCAAAAGCTTTCAAGTTTTCATTGTAAAAGGGTTAAAATGAACTTGAGGCAAATTGACTAGATTTCATTTGAGATTAACAAATTGAACAAGGAAACTCTCATATCTCATTTTGGTGCTTTAAAACAAATCAAAATCATTGCTTTGTGGACCTAAAATGAACAATTACAACTTTGTTTTTGTGATTTATTACTTAAACTAACATCATTGAAAATGATGTATGTTCTTCTCTCATGCTTTATAGTGATCTTGAGAATCAAAAGGCCTTTTTTGTGATCTTAGGTTGAGATAAAGTAATCACCTGCACACTTTAGTCTGGGTTTAAAAAATTGAACAAAACATTGTGCGAGTGTGAGTAAACCTATTGCATGTGTTCTCCCTTTGTTTCTAAATGAAGGTTTATCGAACTATGAATATGTTTGCTCACTTTTGTTTATCTTAGAGGGCCTACCTTGGGGAAAAAGTACACACCCAGGGGAACGACTCAGTTCTGGTAACACTTTGAACCCGAGAGTATTTCTAGTCAAGATATAAATGTGGGCATTGGAGTAAATGCCAATATCACACGGTTGGCTCTGACAAGATGGATCTAAATAGGGAATCTCACCGTATGGGTCAATCCCCATGAACGAAAAGTCTAAACTAAAACCCTTATTTGTAGTAGCCAACCAATCGTCCCACGAGTTTATCAAAGTGGTACATTGGAACTTAGATTCCAAGAAGTTACTTGCCATGTCCGATCTTGGTTAAAATATAGAGGTTAAGGCTTCATTCTTAACATACCTTTATATTTTTCCTTGGTTGCATGTAAAATCATCTCTTCTACTATGAAGGGCACGAGGCAAGCCAACTAAGAAAAATGTACCAATTGATCTAGGATGTTATATTGCTTATGAGTCAAAACACTTGCTTGATTCAAAATTTTTGGGAAATGGTCATTCAACGTGAGAATCCAAATTTCAAACCCTTTAGATAGAGAAAATACCTTTTAAAAAATCCAAGAGCTATTGCTTACCCTAGGGATTACATCTCTAGAGGTTTCGAAGTAATTGGGTTTACATCTTAATTTTCTCTTACAAATGCCAACATTAGGCAACCCTTGTCCTGATTTCCTGGAACTTCCACATAGCACTTTGTGGGATGAAAAGAAGTTGTGACATTGGAAATTCAGTTTGAAACATAATCAAGCATTTGTTTTTGGTAAAAAGTAGTCATTAAAGCAAAGATAACAAATTGGACCCCACACATGCGCTTTTTTATCTTTTTATCATCTTTCAAGAAAACAATGGACTTTTGTTTTGAACTACTCTTAGAGAAAGGCATGTTCTTCACTATCTTGGTCTAGTAAATGAGTCCTTCTTAGGTTCATTTAGGACCGAATAAAACACTTCATCCATTTCAAACATTTATCATCTCCATTCCACAAACAAATTTAGAGCTTTGGAAACATCATTCGAGACTTGGGTAAATCATCAAAATCAAAATCACCTTGTTTAGTTAGGTGTATGGGAATGAATCCTTTCTCATACATTTAATTGAATTAGTTAGCAATCCTTTGAACAAGTTCATCCTAGGATCACATCTAACATCGTAGGGTTTACAAGTCCATTATCCAAATCCAATCAAACCAATCAAAACCTAGAGTCTAGTATTGATACAAAGCCCCTAAACATTCAACACCCATATCATTCACCCCTTTCATTATTCATCTCATCATTGGTCCTAAACACCTTAGAGGTCAACAAGGTCAAAAAACAAGAGGGACATGGAATATAAGCTTGATCCATACATCATGAGTAATCCAAATCAATTGAACTTTCAAAGCCTTACAATGCCAATTGATTATCAACACTCACATTTATACAATCTGTACATGGGATCATTGTCTCCTACAAACCTCAATGGTACAACAAATGTGAGTATACCCAATCCAAATCTTGGAACACCTTTTTCGATGGTAGATTTAAATCCAAGTCCAAACCTACAAGTCTATCAACTAAACATCAATACATGAACCTTCAAACAAACAACATCATCTTATCAAATCCCAACATGCCAAATGTGAATGTACCAAGTACAACTTTACAAAACTTGAACATTTTGAATCCAAACTTGGTAAAATTTGGGATGGATATGTTTGCAAATCATAAAAATATTGTTCAAAGTCAAAACAATATGATAATGACTCCATGTATTGATCCAAGTCAAGGTAAACTCATGCAAAATCAAAGTTACCTAAATCAAGGCAATATGATCCCCAACACCAACAATGTTCAACTTCAACCCATAATGCCAAATTTGAACATCATCCCAAATCGGAACATTATCCAAGATTATCTTGTCCATGATCCCATTCAAAAATCACAAGTGCACATTCCAAATATGCTTGAACAAAATCCAAATCAAGGGAGTCAAATTCAAAATCAAAATCAAATTTATTAGAGAAACTTGCTTCACATGCCAAACTAATTGAATTATTGAGCCAAGAGATATCTTCATTCCAAAATCAATACAATATTCCTTTGGTTGAACCATGCCATCAAAGTGTTGAGTTGTGTCCACAACCACATCAAGAACAATATTTCCAATGTAAAGAAGTTGGATATCAAGATCAACCACATCAACAAATCCAACCCCCACATCTCAAAGATCAATCACCACATCTCCAAAATCAATCACCACAAGGTCAATTTACAGTACAAATCTCACAAGGTAACAAGCAAAAGTACACACCACTTGGGAGACCAATTGAATCAATCCTACAACAATTGGTACAAGAAAATAACATCAAGCTCCCCATCTATGGGAACTATCAAGAACCCCTAGTTAAACCACCAGGGTATAACGAGGAGCACCATTGTGATTTTTAGAAAATAAAGGGACACACAACATCAAGCTGTATTTGAATAAAAAATCTCATCCAAGACCTCATTGATAAAAATATAATCACTATTGGGGATAATGATGAAGATTCAACCACTGGTGATAGCATTGACAATCTCCCCACCACAATTGTTGAAAACAATGATCAAAATTTATCCTTCAATGAACAGCTTGAAGATGTTTCCACCTCATCCAACAATCAAATTGACATGCATCAAGAGTCACTTTCCAATCATGATCAAAATACACCAACAATACCCAACAATGATCCAATTCAAGAAATGCCAACATCACTTGACCCTATGGTTGAAGACATTGACAATCTCTTCACCATAATTGTTGAAAACAATGTTCAAGACCTATCCATCAATGAAAACATGGAAGATGTTTTCACCTCATTTGATGATCAACTCACCATATATCAAGAGACACTTTTTAGTGATCTATTTCAAGGAGTGTTAGAAGTATTTGATTCTATTGACATAATGCACAGTCCATCGACCAATGATCATATTGAAAATTTCTCTACATCGCCTTATAAGTTAGAGGACATATCTCAAAAATTTATTCCAAAGCATGATCAAAATCTTTCACCAAAGTCTAGCAATGGTCCTTTCCAAGACATATTGACCCCCTTTGACCTCATGGGTATAGATGCTGAAGGAACCCTAAACTTGACACTTGATCCAAGTCCACTCAAAGATCAAGAGGATATTAAGCCACTTCCCATGCCTAATGAAGATATCCAAGAACCATTTGTAAGCAATCCATCCTTTGAAATTGACCCATGTCAAGAACTTGATCCAAAGCATGTCGAAAGCAACTCCAAAATCATTCAAGATCAATAATCAATAATTTGTATCTCCAAGATACTACACTAATCTAATGAAAATTCTCTTATCTATGCAAGATGAACATACTCCTCCATCTACCCATGAGATGCTTTCTTTGGATGGGCACATAGATGATCTTCATTTAGAACAAGAGTAGGTTATTGATTCCTCCAATCAAACTGAGTTGTCAACATCAAGATCAGATATATCCCAAATTTAGACTGAGGATGGCATCATGTATGAAGATACCCATCATCATCCAATTAAGGAAACAAGTCAGATAGAACATGACATTCCAGAGTTAGCAAAGCAACAAATTGAAACAATGCCATATGTAGTGATCATTTATCAGGGCATGTTTACTGAACAAGACATCTCAAAAAAAGCAGAATCAAGGAAAAAAGGTGCTACTACCACCATACTGGAGGAAACTATGTCTCAAGCAAATTTCAACATAGAGGACACGAAGAATCCTTATGATGAAATCAATGCCAATACTACAACTAGCCACATCATGAATCTCCATCTGCCCATCACCCCATCCATGAATTGGGACCAATGTCAAAAGAAAGAATTGAATCAAAGTACAAAGAATGTTAGAAAATAAAAAGAAGCTAAAAAGCATAACAAACAAATCAAATACAAATGGATACCAAAAAATACAAAGAAAGATCATCCCTATCAAACTCCATCAATCAAAGAAACTATGGGGAAAAATAAAAAAGGGAAAAGTATCCATCAAATATGTCCACAAAAGTGAAAGAAAGCTTTTAGAGCAATGTACAAAGTGTATCAAGCAGTTTGTCCTAATTCCACACACACTTCCATATCCACCCATCATTGCTCATCTTCCCAAGTTTGGAGAGTCAAAGGTTCTAAATTGTCAACCAATCCATCTCTTATCCCTAAACACACTCCATCCATGCCTCCACATGTGATATCTAATTCTCAAATTGACCATGTATTGGAAATGAAGCTTCATCATAAGGATTTAGAAGGCACTCTATCACAATGTGCGCACAAAGACAAAGTTAACTTCGGTATCGACGAAGCAGATCAAGAATCTCAAAAGTTGTATTCAAGTGCACGTATCTTAGCAAAGAAACTTCTTCAAGTAGGATATCGATGGCACATTATGATAGGGGCATCTACATCAGTGACACCTTGTGATTCAACATGAGCTTAAAAATCTTTTAGAAAAATATAAAAAAACAAAAAATATGAAAATCTAAAAAGATTAGAAAAATGATTGAAAACAATAAAGAGAAAAAATTGTCCTCTAGTGAAAACCACTATGGTGGTACTTTGTCCAAGACCATGATGAAAACCTAGCAAACAATTGTCATGTGTGGAATCGAGCATCTATGTGTGCCAGTTCAGGTGAAATTGTCTCATCCCATCCATAATAAATCCAACATTCCATCCATCTCATCCATAATAAATCCAATCATCCATGAGCCATTTATCCAATCCATGTGCATATGTCTGCATCCATAGTCCAAGTCATCTTGATCTTGAAAAAGTTTGGTGCACACTTTGCACTTGCTTATGGTAAACATCTTGACATGGGTTGTTTTCATCGATCTTATCCTATGTAGCATTATCTGAGCTATGAAGCACTATCCAAATGAGCTTTCTTGATCCAAACACCTTACCTTATCACAAGATAATCCATATCCATCCATCTATACACCTATCCGAGGATCCACCCATCACATTCCATACATTGCTAGACACTGGGGCAGATATGTACATCCTACTTCGAGAATAAATCTTGATCTATATCCTCTAACTTATGTGGTGATATAAACATTGGAAAATGTGAAATCAAATTGGTCAAAAAATTTGTGAGAAAGAATCCAAATCACTAGCCTATGGCATATTTTAACAAGAAGACATTCCTTATCAAGCTTCATCTTTCATCGAACATCAATCCAAACAATCACTATTAGTCGCATCTAACACACACTTCAAAAGTCACATCAAATCATTCAAAACATCTTTTGTTCCAAACCAAGCATCATCAATCCTGATCAATCGAATCCAATCAATCCATAATCTTGGGATATCATTCCCAATCATTGTGTTGCTTAACACTATCCTTGCATTGTTGTGCATCCTCAACAATGTTATCATCATCAATACTGATCAATTAATCCTTGCATTGTTGCGAATCCTTAACAATGTTATCATCATCAATCCTAATCAATCAGATCCTTGCATTGTTGTGTATCCTCAACAATGTTATCATAATCATCAATCCATTAATTCGATTAGTCAACCTTAGCTTGGTTTTCAACAAAATCCCAAACAGAGAACTGATATCATCACACATGTCCATATCCAAAATATCAAAATCATGTGAAAAACCCAAAAACATCCAAAACATTGAAAGATCGAAAAAATTCATAAAAGTCAGAAAACATCAAAAACATGGAATCTGAACTACGTCATCTCTAAGCTTAAATGTAGGCAAGGCTGATCTTTGGTCAACCCCCAAGACATCAAAATCCAAAAAAAATCAAAAAAACATCAAAATCCAAAAACATTAAAAAAACATCAAAATCGGAAAACATTAAAAAAACCAAGAAAATCCAAAAACATTGAAAACATGTCAAAATCCAAAAACATCCATAAAATCTTAGAAAACCCCAAAACATTCAAAAAATCAAAAATCATAACATTTGTAAAATCTTGGAAATACCAAAAAATAGCCTCAAAACATTGCAAAATGTCAAAAACATCCAAATATTTGAAAAAATCCATCCATCCCATTTCTCTTTCACTCATGATAATCAATCATCCATAATAAACTGATCGTTACCTTCATCCTTTGGCAACATAAACAGAAACAACCACAACAATTGGGAAAAGCAAACTTTAAACGCAAAATCAAAATCGAAACAACAAACCTTCAAACACAAAATCAAACTCTTGATCATTTTCAAACATGTCAATCAACCTTATATCAATAGCCTATCAATCAACTTATCAACCCATCATCATCCTATACAATGCATGTCCTAGGATATATTGTTCTGACAATGGGCATCATTTTTGGATATCACTTGGATTCTTATCTTATCAAAACAAATCCCTTTGGCTCAAGGTATGAAGAACATTGGCTTGTTTGTGTACTTGGTCTTTTCTTTTGATTTATCTTATTGCGCTCATTCCAAGGACCTCTCGATGATATTCGAACGAAGGATTTAGAGAGATAGGAATGGGGCAATGATCATTATCTTTTGTTAGCTGTGCTTGTTGGATGTTCTGGTAAAATAACTTGGCAAATACTTGCTTTGTTAGGTACGTTCTAGCAAGGTTTCCGTATGTCAAGTGTGAACAAGAATACTCCTATCTATTTGTTGAATCAAAGTTCATTGCACTAGGTACAATGCCATCTTGTCTTTATACCTTGAGGCATCATATCTATGTGTATTATCAAACATAAGGTAAGTATCCCTTTTAAAATCTCAATCCTTGATAAGCAAACCATCTATCATCTATCATCATCATCATCATCTCTAATAAAGTCTCATTAGATCATGGACTTGTTGGATCCTCTTGTCATCATCTCATTTCTTCTTTCTTCTCTCTGCACTAACATAACATCACCAGTGCATCCATCCTGCATCCATAAACCATCAACATTCTGCATATCATCTCATTTGCATGTTCATCATCATAATATAGATCTGTTAGTCTAAGCATCTCATAAAATCATACATTTGCATAAAACATCCATCTCATAATCATAGCATATCACATCATCTATCTCATCCATCTCACATGCATCATATCATCATTTAATTTATTTATGATAATATAGATTGGTTATTCTAAGCATCTCATTTGCATCATCATCATAACCATCCATATGCCCATCTTGAACCTCTTTATTGCAAGATCGACCCTCATTGAATCTTTTCACTCGATCTCTTGAGGGGCAATGTACTAGTGTACTTTCTGTTGGGGCATCTAAAAAAATAAAATAAAATTTGAATTTTGATCATGGCAAGTTTATTCTTTGAACCAATGCATCAAGTACATTGCTTCAAAGAGGGGCAAAATGTAGACATGCAAAATTGACATCATGCATATTTAACTAATCATATTCGCTCATCAATCAAATAAACCAAGTTTAATTGATTAATCTCCTAAGGTCATCTATTTAAATTGAATAAATTAACTTTATTTAATTTAGGCATATCATCATCCTTTTTAATTAAATAAATCAAACCTTTGTTTAATTAAGTCTTAAATCATCTGTCATCTCCCTTTGATTTATTTAAATCCTAAAATCTAAGTCAAATGGGTCAAATCACATAAATCCCTCACTAATTTAATCTAAATCCTGATTAACCTAATCTAATCACCCATCACATCCTCTAGCTTTTCCCACTTGCACAAATAAATCAATTTATTTATTTATTAATTCATCATTTTCCATCAACATGGCATCTTTGAGGAATATTCCCTCAAATTTGAATTCAAAAACAAGTTGACATGTACATCCAACAAAGCATTTATGAGCTCTTACATGGCTCTTATATGTCTCTTGAAAAGGTCAAACTTGGCATTTAACTCTCAAATTCAAATTTTAATCTCCCCTTCTTTCACACATTGACCAAAATGTGCTCATTCCTCAACCTCTCACAAGTTGACAAGCGGCCTCTTCTCATTGGTGGATCTTTAGTCCCACATCCTCCATGTTTGGCATTCTTCTATCATTCTATTCTATAAATAGAGATCATCTCCATTGAGTTAATCCTCCACAATATTTAGATATTTCTCCATATCATTGTCATTTGAATCCATATCATATCTTCATAGCATTTCATATCATCAATAGCATGGAGCTTAGCAAAGGATTGGGAAAGGGCTTCTTTCCATAGAAACACCAATCCACTATGAGATAAATTTGGATTCATGTTGTTTATATGCTTATTTAGATTTTCTTATTGTTTTAATTTATCATTTGACTTATCTAACATGATGCAATATTTCATAGGGATACTAGATTTGTTGTGTTTTTTTTTACTTATTCTTGTCAAGGGTTAACATTTTGCAAATTTAGTATCCACACTAACATTTCCTTGACTTTTATTGATAGTGTTGAATTATCTCTTGAGGCTTTAGTGGACCATGAGTTATTGTGCTTCTACAAAATGTAGTTGTGCCATGAAAAGTGGCACAAGTTTTATATGCTTGAGATAGGTTTCTCTTTATAGCAAAAGGGTAAAGGTATTTTTGCATTGTAAATTTTGAGATTTGTCCCAAATTATAATAAATTATTTTAACCCAAGAAGGATGATTTGAATGCATAGATACAACATATACTAAATGTATGTATCCATGTGCACTATGTAGATTTATAAATATTTCATTAATCTTCTCAATCATAATTTATAGTTTAGGTGTTACTTCTAGCTTGTTGGTCATCCATATGGATTTAAAATCCTTGTAAATATTTTACAAGGTATATTTTTAAATTAATATGTAGAATGATTGGGTTTATCCATGGATTATTAAGATGCGTTCATCTTGATGCATTTTGATTTAATTTATATTTTTACCTACATAGATAAACACAATCTTATGTATGAAGTTAAAAATTTGTATTATTTAATGATATCTTCACTAAGATGTCACAAAATGGATTTTTTCCATTGATATTTTTGTGTATGAAAATTATGACTCTACTTCTCATTTAGATATAGTTATTCTATCTTATTTATGCTCAAAATCCCATCACCCCAACACATTCAAAACAATTAAGTTAAACTTAATTTCATATTTTATTCTTTTTATTTTACATAATACCATGTCTAAATATGCACCAAAAAATTATGAGTTATCAAATCTATATTCTAAGACAATTTACATAGTAGTTTATCTACTTAATTAAGTTACAAAACCTTTTATTTTCAAACCATCATACAAATACTTAATGACAAATAAATAAGAGTATATTATGCATTAGGTATGGTTTGTGTCAAGGTAGATTTTTGTCAATTACAGTTGTATTTAAAATAACACATCAAGGAATTCCCCCTTATCTTAGAGTAGAACCTAAAGATGAAGAAATTCTTACCAACAATAGGAAATTAATCCATAGTTATCCTACCTTAATTTTGATACCCTTGGAGTTCAACAAAATTCTACATTTAGGGATTTGAGAACCAACTACATTGATCAACAACACATAAAAACTATAGTATATAGATAGATTCATGGAATACCTATTATCCAATTATATACCTATCTTGTAGAATACTAAGAGTAATGTAACCATACTATTCACATATGTGATCTTAATATGCCATAATTTATCACAAAATATGGTGTCTTCTAGGTGGGTGTAGAAAGATGGGGGGCCAAAAAGTTTCCAATTCAATTTTTCATCCTAAAATAGTGAAAACATGAGTGCAGTTTACTAAAACCCACTCACATTATGGGTTGGTAATGGCCAATCCCAGGCTTGGACATTACAGAGCCAAAACATGAGTTTGTTAAAATGTGAGCATGCTATAATGCAAGCACGTTATAACACACTTGCGTTATGGTTTGAATTTCAAAAATCGTGCATTTTTTAGTACATTTTTTGAATTCAAAAAAGCATTACCATAACACGAGTGTGTTATAATGCACTCACATTTTTTCCTACATTGATTTTTTTTTCTTCTCTTTTTTATCTTTCTTCTTGTTATCTTTTAGGGAAACTATATACAAATGGACATTTACCTTCTTATACTTTAAGTTATATTTCATGTATATAGTTTCAGGATGTTTGAGAGTGGTTTCAAATCTTTAGGATTTATAATTCACGTTCTAGTTTTTGAAAGATCTTACAATTTTTTAGACAACCAAATTTTAGTAATCAACATGTCAAATTTCAGTAATCAGGAGGTCAAATTTCATTAATCAAGATTTCAAATTTTAGTAATCATCAAGTTGTATCATCTTTCTCTCTATCTCACTCATTTTTTATCCCTTGTGCTCTAGACCTCTCTCTCACACTCTCCTTCCTTCTATACTTCTATCTATCTAACCTCTCTCTCTCTCTCCCTCCATCCCTCCCTCCTTTCCTCCTTCCCTCCTCCCCTATCTAATTTTCTCTCTCTCCTCTCTCTCTTCCTTCCTCCCACACACGTTCCCTCTCTACTTCACTCTATCTAACCTATCCCTCTCTACCTCTCTCTCCCTCCCTTTTCTCTTTCTCTCTCTATCAATCTCTCCACCTTCCTCCTTTCCTATCTGTCTTCCTTCATCCCAACCACCTTGCCTCTCTACTTCTCTCTATCTAACCTATCCCTCTACCTATCTCTCACCCTCCCTTCTCTCTTTGTAAATCTCTCCACCTTCTTCCTTCCCCCATCTCTTTCTCATTATCTTTATCACACTTCTCTCTCCCTCTATCCATCCCTTCTCCCCTCTCTACTTCTCTCTATCTCTCTCCTTCCCTCCTCTCTTTATATCTCACCTCTCTCTCCCTCCCTACCTCTCCCTCTCTCTCTACTTCTCCCTCCCTCCTCCCCCTCTGTATCTCTCCTTCCCTATATACTTCTCTCTACCTCTCCCTCCCTCACTCCCTCTCTCTCAATCTCCCAAGCTTCCTATCTCTCTCTACTTCTTCTCTATCTCTCATTCCATATATATGTCTCTCTCTCTCTCAATTTCCCCACCTCCCTCCCCTCCATCTCCTTCCCTATATACTTCTATTTATCTCACCACTATCTCTCACTCCCTCCTTCCTTCCCTATTTAACTCTCTCTCTCTCTATATATATATCTCCTTTCTCTCTTCCCTCATCCCGCCCACCTTCCCTCTCTACTACTCTCTATCTAACCTATCCCTCTATACCTAACTCTATCTCCTTCCCTTCTCTCTATCAATATCTCCACCTTATTCCTTCCACCCCCTCTCTCATTCTCTCTATCTCACTTCCCTCCCTCCTCTCTCTCTATATCACCTTTTTATCTATCACCTCTCCCCCTCATAGTCTCTCTCTATCTCTCTATATCTATCTACTTATTCCTCCCTCTCCCATCTCTATCTCTCATTTTCTATATGTAATTCTCTCTCTCTCTCTCCCTCTCTCTCTTTCCCTCTCTCCTTCTCTCCTTTCCTCTCTACTCTTTGTCTCTCCTTCCCTATATACTTCTCTCTATCTCCCTCTCTCCATCTATACCTCTCCCTCCATCCTTCCCTCTCTCTCTCCCTCTCTCCCATATTTCTCTCTCACTCTTTCCTTACCTCTCTAATCTCTATCGATCACAATTCTCCCTCCCTCCTCTCTCTATCTCACCTTTGTCTCTCTCTCTCTCCCTCCTTTCTCTCTCTTCCTTCCTCCCACCCACCTTCCCTCTCTACTTCTCTCTATCTAACCTATCCCTCTCTTCCTCTCTCTCTCTCTCTCCTTCCTCTCTCAATCTATCAACCTTCCTCCTTCACTCTCTAATTCTATCTCTATCACCTCTATCTCTCCCACCCTCTCTAATTATCCCTCTTCCTCTCACCCTCTCTCTCAATCTCCCAAACCCTATACCCAATATCATAAATCCTAATCCCTACACCCTCAACATTATAACTTAAACCTTGAAAATTATCCCTCAACCATAAACTTAAACCCTAAGCCCTACATTCAATATTATACCCTAAACCCTCAATCCTAAACCCAATACTAGATAGAGTTTCTGATTGCATAGGAAACACACAGAGCTATTGCTCTATTTCCTCAAAACAAAGGAATACAAATGCAAAATAAAATTGGAGACATGAAACTTTTGATTTCTATTAAATAAGGTGGAAATGGAAATACATGAAGGATTAAATATAAACTACTGAAAGTTAAATCTAAGCTATGAACTTCAATCTGCTGGGAGAAATCAACTACTCAACCAATTTCAAATAATTTCAGGAGCTACTAAGAGCTCACTGAGCTGAGCTACATAGATCTCTTCAGGAGAAAACTCTACTCACACATGAAATAAATAGCTGCTGCTATTCAAGAGCTTTCAAAGGCTCACAAAGGAAAAAAATTCTTTGTCTACAATCTGTTGCTGCACAAAAAATTATCTTCATTCATTTGAGTCTTCTCAACTGACTCTTCTCTAGTGATAGAATAATCTACCTTCATTATTTTTGTCTTTCAACTCATTCCATCTCAATTTTGAATTCACCTACTAGAATTGAATTTGAATTTAAAAAATTCCCAACTTCATTTACTTCTATAGTCTTCAGTTGCTCGTTACGAGCAAGTGGGGAAGGAAATCCCCAAAATAATCTTTCAGCTGTAGGCATTGAATGCCCCTGACAGGTAGGTGGACGGGAAGAGGCTCAGGAGCATTTAATTTTCCAACACTCCCCGTTGATATTGAGTTGACAACTAGATCAAATTAGATCCAAATCAACAACGCCCAATCTGGTTCTTAGGTGCTCGAAACTGTCCTTGCTTAAAGGCTTGGTGAATATGTCTACTAGCTGCTGCTCAAACCTGGAAAATGCCATTTTAATTTCACCATTCTCAACCAATTATCTGATAAAATGATACCTTATTTTAATGTGCTTGCTTCTTCCATGAAACACAAGATTTTTCAACAAGGCTATTGATGAAACATTGTCATAGAAAATTACTATTCCATCCTCTTGTTCTCCCTTCAAATCTACCAAGATTCTTCTTATCCAAATAGCTTGACATGCTGTTGCATTTGCGGAAATATACTCAGCCTCTACTATTGATATGGAAATTATGGGTTGTTTCTTGGAAACCCATGAAATTACTCCCGAACCCAAATGAAACACATAGCCCAATGTGCTCTTCCTATCATCCAAACTTCCTACCCAATCATTGTCTATGTATCCAACCAACCCAAATTCATTTGCTGCTATGTACAAAATTCCATATCCTTTGGTTCCATTCACATACCTCAAGATTATTTTACCTGCTTGCTAATGGGTGTCATGTGGAGTCTCCATAAACCTAGAAATAAGACTCACACTGTGCAATATATTAGGCCTAGTTGCTATTAAATACGTTAAGCTTCCAACTAAACTCTTAAATATGGTCGGATCCACATTGATGGTACAATATTCTTTGCCCAACTTTAGACCTATGGTTGTTGGTGTTGGGGTAGGCTTGGTTTCAAGCATCCTAAATCTCTTCAAGATGGCATTAACATATTTTTCTTGAGAGATAAATACACCAACATGCATTTGTTTTACTTCTATGCCTAGAAAATATCTCAAAAGACCTAAATCTATCATTTCAAAGTCTCTTTTCATGGCTTCTTTAAAATCAACAATGAGGAAATCATCATCCCCATTGAAAACTAAATCATCAACATACAAGACAACAATTAAAACCTTACCATTTGCTACCTTGATGTAAATAGTGGGCTCACCATCGCTTTTGCTAAAGCCATTGCTCATCAAAATCTTCATCATAAATTTCATTCTGGTAGATCTCCCTTAGACTCTTGGTCTTCTTTTGAATTAGGGAGGTGAAAGGTTGTTCTGAACTTTCATTACTGCTACTATTGTGCTAAACAGGCAAGTTTAGGAGCTGTTGAGAGCTCTCAGGTGCTCTACCAGCACTTTCAGGAGCTCTTTTGAATCCTTCAGGAGCTGATCTTCTAGAGCTTTTGAGAGCCAATCTTTGGTTGTCTATGGTTGCTTTCCTTTCTATCTGCTCACTTTAGGAGATTTCAAGGGCTCTTGAGGATCTCTTCAAAAAACTTCAAGAGCTCGTTCAGAGCCCACTACAACTGAATCCCTAGTTGTTTGTGACAATCTTTTTGACTGTTTATCCACTTCAGGAGCCAATTCATTGGCTAACTATGATAGTATGCCTAACTATCTTGCTAACTATCTTTCAGCTTCAAGAGCTGTCAAGAGTTGTTGGGAGCTTTCAGGAGCTCTTAGGATCTCTTCAGGAGCTCATCCAATGCTTTTAGGAGCTTCTGTAGACTCATCTTGCTTAACTTCATGTTCTATTTATGCTTCTTCAGGAGCTGTTAGGAGTGGTTTTGAGCTGTCAAAATCTACCACTCCATCCCATGACTTGTCTTCTAGGAACTCCACATCCCTACTAATCACTATCTTCTTGGTGATTAGATTGTATAGCTGATAGGCCTTGGAATCTTCACTATAGCCTGTGAAAATGCATTTTTCACCCTTGTCATCCAATTTCTGCCTCTTTTCCTTAGGAACATGTGCATAAGCTAAACACCTGAACACTCTCAAGCGCTCAACTATCCACTTGTGTCTTGTCCATGCCTCTTGAGGTATCTTGTCATAGACTGCCTTTGTTAGACTTCTATTAATTAGATAAATAGCTATTGCTACAACCTCTCCCCAATATTCAATTGGAAGTCCCTTTTCTTTCATCATGCTCCTTGCCATCTCCATAATGGTTCAATTCTTTCTTTCAGCCACTCCATTTTGCTGCAGAGTATAACTAGTTGTTAGCTCCTTCTTGATGCCATTTTGCTTGCAAAAATTCACAAATAAATTAGAGTTATACTCTCCTCCATGATCTGACCTTAGGACCTTAATAAAATATCTACTCTCATTTTTAGCATGGACCTTAAACAACAAAAAACTTATCAAAAGCTTAAAATTTATGTTGCAAAAAATAGACCCATGTCTTACGGCTATAATCATCAATGAAGATCATAAAAAATATGCTTTTACCAACAAAAATGATTTGCATAGGGCGTACCAAATCCATGTGCACCAGCTCCAATGGTGCTCTTACCCTTGTAGAGTTGCCCAATTGAAAGGGCTGCCTATGTTGCTTGCCTAAAATGCAAGCCTCACATCTAACATTAGGCTCTACTATCCTTGGCAAACCATCAATCATTTTTTTCTTGGACAAAAGACTCAAACCATCATAGCCTAAATTTCCATACTTGAGATGCCATAGTTTGGAGGGGTCTTGAATGGTGTTGCTGAGAGCTACTTATTGTACTATTGCACATTCTCCATTCATGGGAGGTACAACAATGGATTGAGATGAGAAAAACATCTCAATCTTTAATGGAAACATTTGGTTCTTTGTCATTTGGACTGCTACAAACACCTTTGTCCTCTCATTCTTGTCATAAATGATGCATTGACCTTCTCCATCAGCACTTTTTATCCATTTTGGATCAGCTGACCTACACTCATGAGGTTATGCTTTAACCCAACAGCAAGAAATACATTCTATATCTCCTTCTTCTCACCTTGCTTATTTCAGATCATAATAGATCCTCTTCCAACAACAAGAACTAATCCATTGTTCCCCATTCTTATTTTAGACTTTACATTTTTATCAATGAAAGAAAAAATACTTTCATTACCACTCATGTGGTTTCTGCAACTACTGTCCAAATACCAAACTTTGGGGCTGCCTTCTTCACCAATGTTGCACATGATGAAGGCTATGACTAGTTTCCTTCAGCCACATTTGCACTTTGTTTTGACCGATCTCTTTGCTTGGTCTAGCATTCACTTGCATAATGCCTGAACTTATGACAGTAGTAGCATTCAACGTTGCTCTTGTCATTCTTCTAGTTTGAATTGTTGTTCTTCTTGCCTCTTCAAGAGCTGGTCTGCGAGTTGCTTGCTCCCTCTTGGACGTTTGCTCATGCCAAGCTTTCTTCTCCAGCATTACCATGTATAGATCTCCCTCTACCATGTCTAGAGTTGTTTCTACCTCTCCCCCTTCCTCTTCCATTCGACTAAGCTTTAAAATCTTTCTCTTGGGAGGAACTTGCATACCTATTTAGGTACTACTCATGGGTTTGTCGAGAACCCATCAGCTCATCAACAGACAACGTTGTGAGATCCTTTTCCTCTTCAATGGAAATCACCACTGCATCAAATTTTGTGGGTAAGCTCTTGAGGAATTTCTCGACAATCCTCTAGTCATTAATCATCTCATAATTCACTCTCAACTAGTTTATCAAACTAGAGAGTCTTGTGTGGAAAAAAAAATGGACTCACTATCCTTCATTTCAAGAGTCTCAAACTCTCTTCGAAGCATTTGGAGCTTCACCAATCTAACCTTGTTAGTTCCTTTGTAATAGGTTTTGAGGATTTCCCAAGCTTCCTTTACAAAGTTAGTTATTGCTATTCTAGGAAAAATGACCTTTTTCAAGGCTACTTCTATCAAACTCAATATCTTAGCATCTTTCTTCCTCAACTCCTTCAACTGGTTCTTCTGGTTGTTTGTGAGCACACCATATGCTACTAGGTTAGTTACATCATTGAACCCATTAACCACAAACTCCCACAAATCATTGGCAACCATAATGTTCTTCATCTTCTTCACCCAAACATCATAGTTTTGTCCATTAAGGGATGGTGGCTACTGCCAACTCTTTCCTTCATCTCTAGCCATGTCTCCTACATAGAAAAACTCAATACCTAGAAAAAAAATGCCTGAACTCACAAGGAAATTGGACCTATGGCTCTGATACCAAGATAGAGTTTCTGATTGCATAGAAAACACACAAAGTTGCTGCTATGTTTCCTCAAACCAAAGGAATACAAATGTGGAATAAACTTAGAGACATGCAACTTTTGATTTCTATTAAATAAGCTAGAAATGGAAATACATGAAGGATTAAACATAAACTAATGAAAGTTAAATCTAAGCTATGAACTTCAATCTGCTAGTAGCAATCAATTGCTCAACCAATTTTAGATAATTTTAGGAGCTACTAGGAGCTCACTAAGCTGAGCTACATAGATATCTTCAGGAGAAAACTTTTCTCACACATGAAAAAAATAGTTGTTTTTGTTCAAGAGATTTCAGAGGCTCACAGAGGAAAACATTCTCTATTTGCAGTCTACTACTACATAGAAAATCAACTTCATTCAACCGAGTCTTCTCAACTAACTCTTCTCTAGTGACAAAAAAATCTACCTTCATTCTTTTTGTCTTTCAACTCATTCCCTCTCAAATTTGAATTCACCAACCAACATTGAATTGGAATTTAAGCAATTCCTAACTTCATTTACTTCTTCTACAGTCTTCAGGTGCACGTCAGGAGCAAGTGGGGAAGGAAATCCCCAAAACAATCTTTCAGCTGCAGGCATTGAATGACCCTATAGGTAGGTGGATGGGAAGAGGCTCATGAGCATTTAATTTTCCAAGAATACCCTCAACCCTCAATTCTATGTCTCCTTCCTTATATACTTCTCTCTATCTCTCCCTCTCTCCATATCTACCTCTCCCTTCCTCCTTCCCTCTCTCTCCCTCTCAATATCCCAACCTTCCTCCTCTCTTTGTTTCTATCTCTCTCTCCATCTCTACCTCTCCCTCCCTCCTTACCTCTCTCTCCCCCACTCTCCCTCTCTCCTCTCTCCATCTCTCTATATCTCCCAACCTTACTCCTTCCCTCTATATTTCTCTCTCCATCGCTTCCCTATCTCTATCTCTTACTCCCTCCTTCCTTCTCTACTCTCTATCTCACCATTATATCTCCCTCTCTCTCTATTTACGGTTTAGGGTTAGGGTTTATAATTTAGGCTTTAGGGTTCAGGTTTTAGGTTTTAGGCTTTAGGATTTAGGGTTTAGGGTTTAGGGTTTAGGATTCATGGTTTATGGATTATACTTTAGGTCCAACCCCCTCTCCCTCTCCCTCTCTTTCCCTCTCTCTCTTAGGTATATCCCTTCTATCCCTCCTAGCCCCTCTCTCTCTCAAATATCTCTCACTCCCTCTATCACTCTCTCTTGTAGGTATATATATATCAAGTCTATCCTACCACACCCTCACCCTCTCTCAAGTCTCTCCCTCCAACCCTAACTTGATAACTCTCTCTCTCTCCCCCTCTCTCTTAGGTCTCTCCCTCCCACCCCCTCTCCCTCTCCCTATATACTTAACCCTATATCCTCAACCTTGAACACTATCACTCAAACCTCAAACCTAGACCTTAAAACCTAAATTCTACACCTTCAACCTTCATCCCTATACAATTAACCTTATACCCTAAACCTTGAACATTATCCCTTAACAATATACTTAAACCCTAAACCCTACACTCTCAACCCTTAACCCTATACCTGATACTTTAAATGCTACACCTAAATCCTATACCCAATATCTGAAACCCTAATACATATACCCTATACACTTTAACCATATACCCTTAACCCTCAACCCTCAACCCTATATTTAAACCCTCAACCTACATTCAACTTTGTAACCTAAACCCTCAACCCTGAACCCAATACCATCAATCCTATACCAAATATCACAAACCCTAATCCATATACCCTATACACTTAACCATGTACCCTCAACCCTTAACACTATCCCTCAACCCTATACCTTAAACCCTCAACCCTAAACCCTCATCACTCATACCTATAACCTATACCCTCAACCTTACACCCTAAACCCTAAAAATTATCCCTCAAACCTATACTTAAACCCTAAACCCTACATTCAACCTTGTACCCTACACCCTAGTCCCTAAACATATTACCCTCAACCCTATAACCAATATCCTAAACCCTAATCCCTATACCTTATGCACTTAACCTTATACCCTTGAAACCTTGAACACTGTCCCTCAATCCTATACCTTAAACCCTAAACACACACCCTCAACCCTCATCCCTATACCCTATACCTAAAGCTTATACCCCAAACCCTAAACAGTATACCTCAACCCTTAACCCTATAATTAAACCCTAAAACCTACATTAAACCTTGTACCCTAAACCTTGAACCATTATTCCTAAACCCTAAACCCAATACCCTCAACCCTATACCCAATAGCCTAAACCCTAATCCATATACCCTATACACTTAACACTATACCCTTAACCCTAAACACTATATGTCAACCCTAAACACTATACGTCAACCCTCAACCCTATACCTTAAACCCTATACCCTATACCCTATACCCTATTTCCTTAACCTTATAACCTAAACCCTGAACATCCCTCAACCCTATAATTAAACCCTAAACCCTACAATCAACCTTGTACCCTAAACCCTCAATCCTAAAACCAATACCCTCAAACCTATAACCAATATTCTAAATCCTAATCCCTATACCCTATACACTTAGCCTTATACCCTCAACCCCATACCTTAAACCCTGCACCCTAAACCCTCATCCCTATACACTATACCCTATACCCCATACCCTCAACCTTCTACCATAAACCCTAAACATTATCCCTCAACCCTATACCTTATACCTTATACCCTAAACCCTACACCATAAACCCTATACATAATATCCTAAACCATAATTCCTATATCCTATGTACACTTAACCTTATACCCTCAACCCTCAAACTTATACTTAAACCCTAATCCCTACATTCAACCTTGTACAGTAAACTCTAAACCGTCAACATTAAACCTAATATCCTCAACCTAATACCCTCAACCATATACCTAATATCCTAAGTCCTAATCCATATACCCTATACACTTAACCTTATACCCTCAACCCTGAACACTATCCCTCAATCCTCAACACTATACCTTAAACTCTAAACCCTAAACCCTCATCCCTTATCCCTATACCCTATACCCTCAAATTTATACCTAATATCCTAAACCATAATAGATATACCCTATACACTTAACACTATAACCTAAACCCTATACCATAAACACTAAAAATTACACCCTCATCCCTCATAGGGGGAGAGAGAAAGATGAGACAAAGGGATTGAGGAGAGAAAGAGAGAGGGAGGGAGGGAAATGGGAGATAAATATAAGTAGAGAGAGAAGGAAAGGTAGAGATACATGACAGATAAAGATTAGATAAGGAAGGACATATGGAGGGAGAGGTATGGAGGGATAGATAGAGAGATGAGAGAGAGGTGAGATAGAGAGAAGTAGAGATAGTGTGGTAGGGAGTGATGGAGGGAGATGTAGGTTGATAGGGATAGGTGAAATAGAGAGAAGTAGAGAGAGATATAGATAGAGGGAAGGAGGGAGGGTGGGAGAGAGGAGAGGGTGAGAGAGAGGGGAGGAAGGGAGAGGTAAAGAGGGATAGGTGAGATAAAGATAAGTAGAAAGATAATGGTGATATACAAAGGAGAGAGTTATAAAGTGGGAAAGAGAGAATAGTGAGATAGAGAGGAGAGAGTGAGAGAGAAATAGGTGAGGGAGGAGGGAGAGAGAGTGGGAGAGAGAGGTAGAGGGAGGGAAAGGAGAGATAGATAGTATATAAGGGAAAAGGTAGGGAGGGAGACATAGGTTAGAGAGAGAGAGGGTGAGGGGAGATAAAGATAATTAGAGAGGGAAGGAGAGGTAGAGAGAGAAGTAGAGAGGGAATGAGGGAGGGAGGTAGAGAAGAAATATAGAGAGGTGTAGAGAGAGTGTTAGGGAGTGATGGATAGAGAGGTAAGTAGAGACAGATTAGGGAGATAGAGAGTAGAGAGGGAAGGAGAGGGAGAGGTATGGATGGAGTGAGTTGGAGGTGAGATAAATAGTACTAGAAAGAGTGGTAGGCTATGATGGATGGAGAGGTAGGTAAAGAAGGAGGGAGAGAGGGAGGGATATGTAGTGAGGGAGAGAGAGGTGAGATAGACAGAAATAGAGAGTGGTGGAATTAGAAGTAGGTAGAGGGAGGGAGAGAGGAGATAAAGACAAGTAGAAAGGGAAGGAGATGTAGAGAGATGAGAGATAGAGAGAAGTAGAGAGGGATTGAGGGAGGGAGTGGTAGGGAGGGAGAGAAAGGTGAGATAAAGAGGTATAGAGAGAGAGTGGTAGGGTGTGATGGATGTAGAGGTAGGTAGAGAGAGGGATTGGGAGATAGAGAGTAGGTAGGTAAGAAGAGAGGGAGAGAGAAGTATGGAGGGAGAGAGAGAGAGGGAGGTGAGATAGAGATAAATATAGAGAGTTGTAGGGAGTGATGGAGGGAGAGATAGGTAGAGAGAGGGGAGATAGAGAGAAGTAGAGAGAGAGGATGGATAGGTAGAGATGGAGTTCTTGAGATCAATGGAGAGAGAGTTAGATAAAGGGATGAAGATAGTGAGAGAGAGGTCTAGAGTGTATGGGATAGAAAATGAGTGAGATAGAAAGAGAAATAATACAACTTGCTAATTACTAAAATTTGACCTCTTGATTACCAAAATTTGACATGTTGATTACTAAAATTTCTCTAAGTCTAAATTTTGTGAGATCTTCCAAAACTAGGATTTGAATTATAGCTCCTAGAAATCTAAAACTACTCTCAAACATCTTGAAACTATATACATGAAATATAATTTAAAGTATAAGAAAGTGAACTATATACTTAAATTATTCCATGTATATAGTTTCCCTCAAACATAACAAGATGAAATAAAAAGAAAAGAAAAAAAATTCAATATAGACTATAACTCACTCATGTTTTGTCAATGCATTCCCAAAACATGAGCGTGTCATAATGCACTCATGTTTTGTCCATGCATTCACAAAACACGTGTGTTATAATGCACTCGTGTTTTGTTCTAGTTTGGGAATCTGCAAGCCTTTGGCTTCAATTTGATTTGGATTTCCAACCCAAAGGCTTGGAGGGCCTTCCCAACATCCAAAGACATGTTTTTTCATATTCTACAAATTTCACATAATTTCATTCATGCTAATCGTTAGGTTTGCACATGTTTCAGGGTCAAACAAATCGAACAACTAGGTAATGTTAGGTTGTCTCTTAGCTATCCAATGATGTAATTTTTTTCACATTTTGACAATGTTAAGTCTTTGATCTATAATTTCTTTTGTTTGTGTGTCTATTTTTTGGCAAAAACTAGTGTTTGGTTTCTTTTTCGTTGTAAATTAATCATTCATCAAAATTCCAAATAAATTACATTTTTAGAGACTAGACTCTATTCTACACATATTAAAAAAATAAAAAATATTTTCAATTATATTTCAAAATTTATAAGGGTAGCATGGCCAAAATTATGCTTTTTAGGAAGTGTCCACTTTGAAAATTAGTAAAAAATCAAATATTCATTAAAAAATTATCAGAAAAATTGGGCATAAACTACATACTGTTAGCTAATTTTTTACTAAAGCGCTTTTAAAAATACTAAAAAAGAGTTAACCTTTTGGGAGAGCCACAAAAAATTTTATGTTTTTTTTTTTTCTGACAAAAACAACACCAATTTATATTGCCCCCTCTTTTGAACCCCTTAATCTCTAAAATTTCAAAAAAAGTAGTAGAAAGTAGACTTGGAGCACTATGATCCTTGTTTTTGTTGCATCTCAAAATTTTGAGTTTAACTATCCTCAATTTCACGTCCAAGGTCAGTATTTACTGATTTTAGAAAAAAAAGTGGCCACTTAAGCCCCCCCATATTTTTGCACTTGCCCTCCTAATAGATAATAACCTTTTCAATTATATTTCTTTCACATACAATGAACTAATATTGATATTATTTACACTTTCAATGCAATTATGTTTCTATAATAGCTACCATTACTATATTTTCACTTGTGATAGCACATACAAACATAGTTGTACTATTTATTGATTGTGGTACCTTGTTTCATCGTCTATGGCCTTATCAACCACTCAATTAATGTAATTTCATCATTTCTATTATAAATTCTCTTACATAATTGGTCATTCTCTAGGAAGTACTTAATACATGTGTGGTTGTGATTTCTTCATCCATATTCCATGTGGTTACTATCATAACACAACCAAATATGGAAAAAAATATGATGTACAAATGACCTAAAATATCATTATCATATGTGGACCACCATTTATATGGTTGATATATACTATAATACATGAGAAACTCATTGCAATAAATATTATAGACAAACTCTTCCTACTAGGACTCTCCCAAGTGAACATCACCTAAGTGTCAACAATACATAAAATGTATATATATTGTGAACAATATTCACTGTAACTAGAATTTCATATATGAATGGATAACATAAAGAACAAAATTAAAACTTGAATTCAATTATTTGTATCACAAATTATGTTAAAAATACATAAGGGTGATCCCACAATAGTGGTTTACAATTTTTGGCCAAACTGGACATTGAATTTTTTGTTAACTAAATCTTCACATTTGGGCACCTATAGCAGCTAAACCATGAGGAATTTTAAGATGATGCAAACTAGAGTCTCATCACATTTTGTCTGTCGATTCTAAAAATATCTTCTTCAAAAATTTTGGAATCAAATTGCACTTCTTTTTCCATCTCCCACGAAAATTGGTTTTTTTTTTCAGAAAACAACATTTTTAAAAAGTGACGCATACTGTATAACACAGAAATTTTTTTACATGAAGGATAAAATTCTAATTCTTCGAATTTAGATTTTTAACTCTGATATCTAGTGCTTCCACTTGGTTAGATAGTTTTTGTTGAATTTTTTCTTTTAATCAAGTTTTGAAGTCAAACCAATTACAATTCAGACATAGTGTGACTGATAACAAGTAACTTTTTTGTATATATCAAATTCTTTTTGTTGGATCAAGGGTGCAATATCTAGTGCACTCTATATTTTTCAATTTTTTGATAATATGCTATTTTTCCACATGTACGTAACAAAGACCCTTAATTTTAGATGAAAAACTATGTTTAATAAAACTAAAAACAAACAAATATATAATAAAACAAAAACATATTAAAATTATATTCATTGGATAGCTCGCCGAGGACTGCCTAATTCCCAGCTTGGGTTTGTGAAGATTCCTCCATTTTCATCCTCAACCCAAGCACCGAAGTGCCAAAATTTAGGTTTTTTTTTTGTGTCTTAGGGGGGGGGGGATGAGGCATAAGGGGGGTTCGGTCAAACCAGGGTTCAACTGAACCCCTTCACTATGCATTTTTTTTGGTTTTTGTTGGGAAAAGTTCAAAGGGATTCGGTTGAACCGACAAGTTTGTACAAACCCCCAAAAACACTTTTTTTTGCCTTGGGGTCATTTTTTGTGAGTTTTCCTTCCTCACTTGAATTGTAAACCACTATTGTGGCTTCACCCATAAAAACGAGAAGAATCTATGGCCCATGGCCATAAAGAAAATTAAAACACATTTTCTAATATTTGACTATCATATGCATTTAATGAAAAGTTGATATTTTCTACATGACAAAATATTTATGGCTAAGTGCACCAAGATGGTTCCCAAATAGAAGAATTAAGTGGTCACCTTTGTTTTGAAATCAGGAAATACTGACCTTGGACATGAAATTGAGGATAGCTACACTCAAAATATTGAGATGGAATAGAAACAAGGATTGAAGTGCTATGAGCCTATTTTCTAAACTACTAATTTATTTTTAAAATGGTTGAGATTAAGGGGTTCAAAATAGGGATGTAAATAAATTTTTGTTGTTTTTGTTAGAAAAACATAACATAGCAACTCTTGTACGACCCTAGCATGGTGAACATTTTTGTAGTATTTTTAAAATCACTATGGTCAGAAGTTAGCTAATAGTATCTAGTTGATGCATGACTTTTTTGATAATTTTTTAATGAATATTTGATTTTTTACTGATTTTCTAAGTGGGTACTTCCTAAAAAGCAAAATTTTGGCCTTGCTCCCCTACAAATTTTGGAAAGTAAGATTTTATTTTTTATTTTTATTTTTAAAAAAATTGTAGAATGGAGTCTAGTTTCTAAAAATGTAATTTA
>VDFB02081792.1:0-13202 GCA_007258455.2 Sequoia sempervirens
TGGTATGGTGCATGATAGCCCCTATAGTGTGGCGTTTCATTTCAATTCATGTGACCCTTTAGTGGTGGTATTGTGCATAATACCCCCTAAAATGTGCTTGTAATTTTATTTGTGTTGTGGTAGTATTATTTATAACATCCCCTAAGGGGTGGTTACCAATTCGTTTCTTGTGACATTAAACTTTTGTACACCCCTTGAGGTATTAGTCCCCTATGACGTTAAAATTTTGTACACCACCTAAGGTGATTCGTCCCCTATGACATTAAAAAAATTGTACATCTTCTAAGGTGATTCATCCCCTATGATGTTAAACTTTTATGCACTCCCCAAGGCATGATTGGAAAAATAGCCCATAGATCTAGTATAATGGATATTTTTGGTCTGTGAACTTGAGCAATTTTCACATGGAAACCTAGCATAACACAACTTGCTAGCTAGTAAATCCATGTGTCTCATGAGTAAACTAGAATAACCCAACTTGCTAGCCTTGTGAGACCCATAATATTGCATGGATACCTAGGCGTAATGAGCCACATGGCTGATCACAATTTGCCCCAATTTGCAGCCTTGTAATTTCTTCAAACACTTTGTATGCAATGTGTAGGTGGCTGATATGTTGTTTTCAATTTGTTGTTTGATGCAAGATTGAATACCAAAAGATTTTGAAAGCTTAAATAGACTTCTACAACTACTATGCAAGCTTTTAGATGAATTACAATGCTTCTATGCAATTTAAAATGCATTCCAATGAAGAACTAAGTGTATAAAGTGCATCTACAGCCAAGAGGCATTTTGTCAAACAATTGGCATGCAAACTCTAACTCTAATCAACATGAACTTTTATCTAGCAAATTGACAAGCAGATTATCTCTCCTTTATTGCAATGACAAATTGAAGCACAATGCTGAGTTAATTTTATCCAAGACTCTTGGCTTTACAAACAGTTATGCAACAACTAAAGTCTGAGTACACTATTGCAATATGCTGACTAAATCTCTACAGTGCTAAATCTGATTACAATAAACTCCAATAGCTGCAACTACCATCAATGTCAATGGTCCTATGATCAACTGAAAATTACAATTGATTTCTAAAATGCAAGCTATGACTGAAATCGTAATAATTATGTGATATAATGGACTAATGAAGAAGAACCTGGAAATGCTAACAGCCAAGAAGAAAGTTCGATTCTCCTTGATAGATAATGATTTCCCTTCAATGCTTAGGCGCCTTGTTGTCTGGTCCTTTAATGATGCTTCATTGATTCAATTTGAATTTTTATGTGCTTCTCCTCTCAAAATCGAACCACTACCAGGGCCGCCCCTATTTGCTTGTTATCATATTGTGATTTAATTAAAAATGGCCACCAAAAATCTTCCAATCAACGCCAAGAATCATCTCCTAATCTTCATAATTGTTGTGCCCAGGCTGGAGCTTGATTTCAAACCAAGTATACACTGTTATCAGCAACTCTAACCTTCCAATGGCGTTCATACATGACTGAGATAATTTCTAGATTTTTACTTGAATTTTATTTGTGCCTTCTTCATGAAATCGTCCCTTTACATAGTGTGCCCAACTGTAAGTAATAAGATCTCTGAGATAAATTATATATGTTGCAAACTCTCCTCAAAATGCATATGTTAACAACTCCAACCTTCAAGGAATGATGCATTGCAAGGATATGAAGAAATTGATGCCAAACAAGGAAGATATGAGCAGATTCGTGGCTTCTACAAGCTGATAGCAGCAATTGAAAATTAATACTATAACTTATTTACAACAACTGGTGATGCAAATCGATCTTCCAATGATGTAGATATAAGACACAAGTAATCTCCAGCGATTCCTCAAATGAATCTCCAAACTAAATAGCAAAATTTGCTCAATAAAATAATCATCCCAGCAATACCTCAGCTGCTGTGAAGACTCCAAACCCTTATTTAAAAAGTACAATAATACATCAGCTATTGTACTCAGATATATTTCACAATGAAACACAAATGGAAGACTGAAGTATCTTCCTCCCAGCTGCAATAATTCAAGTGATATTTCACACCCTCAAAATTGCTCACCAATTGAGAGTTTTCGTTCTCAATGGCCAATTGTGACAACTGTAGAAACCCTAGGCTCCACAATGCACATCAACAACAACAAATCTGGATGCTGAGAATGAAGCCCAAGATGTCTATTTATTCTTTTTCCCCAATTTCTCCAGAAGCTTCTAGAATATTCTTTTATTTTATTTAAGTGACTTTATAATATATTTTAAAATCAAGTCACTTTATTAAATTAATTAAATATAAGGTCACCTTTTAATTTTAATTTTTATTTGATAACCTTATAATTAATTAACTTAATACCACTTAATGATTTAATTAAAGTAACTAATTAGTCATCCTCTTGAAAATCATTATTTTGGAAAACTTAATTAATTAAATTAATTAAATCAAATTACCTCCAAAAAAAGGGGACATTACAGTCCGCCCCTCCTGAAATTGCTTGTCCTCAAGCAATTCACCACTTGGATCCCACAAGAAGAACTGCATAATGTCCCTGTCATCACTAAACAATTCCTACAACATTTGCTCAAACTGAAACTGTTGTACCAACTCAATAGGTACCATCACCAAGTGCTGCAGAAGTATAAGCCTCAAGTGGAAGCAAGCCAAGAGACTAATCATCCTTGCCTCCAAACTTCGTACAAGATAAACTATCATCCAAACTATCCATCACATGCGCCCCTGAATTGTGCATCATGAATAGGTCATGTACATGAGTATCAAAAATGAAGCTGTAAGCATTCCTCACCATGTACACCTCTGAAATCTCCTATGTGAGTCCCATTTGCAATCTTGATGCACTAGTAGGATCACAAATACTATCAACAATGCTCATCTCAAGACTGGAATCAAGAGAGCTATCATCATCCAAGCCATAGAGTGGATTGTCATATGACCAAGCGGCTTCCACCTCAAACAATGGATTGAGAATCATCTCATGTTCCTCCTGAATCACCTTCTTCTTTCTCTTACTGTCCAGCCCTCTGATAGAATGCAAACCTCCACCTGTAATTCCCCTCAATACATGCCTCCTACCATCAACCTCAAAAGACATCTCCATCTTAGGTACATCGAGGGTAAATACTCCCAAGTCTTGGAGCAACTTCATTCCCGAAACTATGTCCATTTCTCCTATGTTGACCACATAAAAATCTGAATGTAACTCATAGCTGTTCAATTTCAAGGTGAGATTAGCAACCTTTCTGGTGCATGCAAGGGTATATCCATCTGCAACTTGAACTCTGAATCCATCAAAATCCTCAACTTGAAGTTTGCACCGAGCTACAAAATCTCCATTAATAAAGTTATGTGTCTCACCAGTATCAAGCATAGCGATGCAACGCTGTCCATCAACTGTCCCTCTGAACCTGAATGTAGTCTCATCCTGAACATTGGCAAGAAATGCCATGGGAGCAGAAGTCTTCTCATCCTGGTCAAGTTCTAAAGCAACCTGCTGATCCACATCATCAAAATTGGAGTCCTCAAAGTATGCCCACATGAAATGATTTGCCTTGCCCTTAGGCCTCAAAGGGAAATCATGATCCTTGTTGTAAGGCTCCTTGCACCAATAGCATAATTTCCTCTTCCTCAACTCTTCTCGTGTCTCCTCATCCATCATAGGTGCTGATTTCTTTTTCTTGTCTGATTGTTGAGGAGTCTCATTGCTTGTTGAAGGGATTTCCTTATGCAAGTTCTTGCTCTTTGGTGCTGCAAACTCCATGCTCCTAGCCTTCTTCATTGCCTCCTGAAGAGTAGGAGGATCAAAGGCTTTTATCCATCCTCTCATAGGCTCCAATAAGCCCTCCATAAATAACACCACTAGTCGTCTTTCTGAGATGTTGGGAACCATTACTGACAATCTCTGAAAGTCCCCAATGTAGTTCTCCAAACTCCCAACTTGCTTGAGTTGAGCCAAATCTTTGAAGTATGATTCTGGGTCTTTCTTGTCAAAGCGTTCCACCAATCTATCCACAAACTCCTAATAAGATGTGATCTGATTATGCTGCAATGTAACTAACCCATGATACCACCATTCATGCGCTGTACCCTCCAAATGCAAAGTGGCATACTTGATGGCTTTCTCTTCTGTCATGGGTCGAAGAGCCAAGAAAGTATCCAACTTATGAATCCATGACTGTGCAGTAGTCTTGCCACTTCCATCAAACATGGGCAAAATAAGTTTATTAGTAGCTTGCTTAAGATCCCTTGTTACACTCTCACATTGAGGACACGTGGTACTCCATCCCTCATTTTGAACAAAAGGTAGTCAAAATGCATGAGAGGCTCTTGAGCTTTTTGGTGTCCAATGGTTTCCATTCTCATGGAAGGCAACCATATATACCACCATCCAGCAAGGTAGGCTCCTCAACATCTTCAACATGCTCTTCTACTGTACGTTCTTCCCTCAAGAAAGTGGGTCATGTAGGTCTGCTCTGCTGCTGATCTTGGGAGGGAATTATATAGTATACCTCCTTAATTATGCTCTTGTCATCATCATGATCTTGGGGCTGCCTCCTAGGTAAAATCAATTGTTGTAGAGTGTTTTCAAGCCGTTGAAGTACCCCAGATACCTGTTGCTGACCATCCCTTAGACCCCTCAAAGTATCAAGTACCTCTCTATCATCATCTCTTCTTCCATTTCTAGGAGGACTTCCCTCTCTTCACCTCAACAGGACCATATTCTTTACTTGGTTTGTGATAAAGTGTCTTTGCATTTGTTTTTCTTTTCTTCTTTTAATTTGTATATCTCTTGGTCTTGTCACTTTGTTGCATAAATGAAGACAATTTCTGACCCAAAGCATGGCAGGAAACTGCTTTGATACCACTATAATGAGCCTTGCTCAAACTGATCACAATTTGCCCCAATTTGCAGCCTTGTAATTTCTTCAAACACTTTGTATGCAATGTGTAGGTGGCTGATATGTTGTTTTCAGTTTGTTGTTTGATGCAAGATTGAATACCAAATGAATTTTGAAAGCTTAAATAGACTTCTACAACTACTATGCAAGCATTTTGATGAATTACAATGCTCCTATGCAATTTAAAATGCATTCCAATGAAGAACTAAATTGCATAAAGTACATCTACAACCAAGAGGCATTTTGTCAAACACTTGTACGGCTCTAACCTCTAATTTGACAATGATTATCTCTCATTTATTGTATTGACAAATTGGCTTCAATGTAGAGTTAATTTGTAATACTCTTGGCTACAATTAGTTATGCAACAACTAAAATCTGAGTACACTATTGCAATATGCTGACTAAATCTCTACAGTGCTAAATCTGATTACAATAAACTCCAATAGCTGCAACTTCCATCAATGTCAATGGTCCTATGATCAACTGAGAATTACAATTGATTTCTAAAATGCAAGCTATGACTGAAATCGTAATAATTATGTGATATAATGGACTAATGAAGGAGAACCTGGAAATGCTAACAGCCAAGAAGGAAGTTCGATTCTCCTTGATAGATAATGATTTCCCTTCAATGCTTAGGCGCCTTGTTGTTTGGTGGATTAATGATGCTTCATTGATTCAATTTGAATTTTTATGTGCTTCTCCTCTCAAAATTGAACCACTACCAGGGCCGCCCCTGTTTGCTTGTTATCAGATTGTGATTTAATTAAAAATGGCCACCAAAAATCTTCCAATCAACGCCAAGAATCATCTCCTAATCTTCATAATTGTTGTGCCCAGGCTGGAGCTTGATTTCAGACCAAGTATAGACTGTTATCAGTAACTCTAACCTTCCAATGGCGTCCATACATGACTGAGATAATTTCCAGATTTTTACTTGAATTTTATTTGTGTCTTCTTCATGAAATCATCCCTTTACATATACATGGTGCCGGTGGCCAAGTAATCGGGATCTCTAAGGTTAGATTATAGCATCAACAGAGCTCTCCGCCAAAATGCAGCCATGTTAACAGCTCAACCCTCAAAGGAGGGTGATGTTTTACAAGGGGTATGAAGAAAATGAAGTGCTAACAAAGGAGAAGATATAAGACATATTCATGGCTTCTAAATTTTGATACTTGATGGTGAAATTGGCTTTTGGGAACTTATTAACAACATTTGGTGATGCAAATCCCGATCTTCGATAAATGTAGATATAAGACACAAGTAATCTCCGATTGATTCCCTCAAATGAATCTCAAAGCCCGAATGAAAGAATTGCTCAAAAATAATCATCCAAGCCAATACACCTCCCATTTGTTTGTGAAGACTCCAGGCACTATTTAAAAAATTTTGTATACATGAAGCTATTTATTTTCGGATATATTCCACAATGAAGCACAAATGAATTTGGGTGTATCTTCCTCCCGGCTGCAATAATTCAAGTGATATTTCACACCCTCAAAATTTCTCACCAATTGAGAGTTTTCGTTCTCAATGGCCAAAGACAACTGCAAAAACCCTAGGCTCCACAACCATCAAACATCAACATCAACAACAACAAATCTGGATGATGAGAATGAAGCCCATGATGTCTATTTATACTTTTCCTAGACTTCTAGGAATTTTTATTTTATTTTATTTTTATTTAAGTGACTTTATAATATATTTTAAAATCAAGTCACTTTATTAGATTGATTAAATATAAGGTCACCTTTTAATTTTAATTTTATTTGATAACCTTATAATTAATTAACTTAATACCACTTAATGATTTAATTAAAGTAACAAATTAGTCATCCTCTTGAAAATCATTATTTTGGACAACTTAATTAATTAAATTAATTAAATCAAATTACCTCTAAAATGGGGACATTACACTAGCATAGCTTGCAACTTCCTAGGTAGTGGATCATGTATCTCATACATGATCTAGCATAGCAATATAACTTGCTAGCCTTATGAATACACCATCATGTCTAACATATTATATTCAATGGATGGCATTTGCTGTTTGAGATACTTTTTCAAACTGAGGTCTCTTTACCTTACCGACTCAAATCCTTTTAGCATGTACTAACCTTGTGTTTATAACTTATTTTATGCATATCATGTTTTTAATCAGTGCTTGCATTCTTGTTTGAATTATGTTTTCTATGTGTTTGCATTGTGTCTTTTTTGTGTTTTATTTGTGTATTCCTTGTATGCCTTGTATGCCTTGTGTATTTTCTTGTATTCCTTTTGTGTCTTCATTGTGTATGCTTTTATGTCTTCATTATATATGTCTTTGTATCTCATTTGTTGCATTGCACCTCATGTGTGTGTATTCCTTTATCTTTACATTGTTGTGTAGTAGGATCTTGGGCATGGGGGCTAGTGCATCCCCTAGATTCAATGCCATCTTACTTCACCAATGTTTCGATGAAAGAACCTTTCTTAGAATTTCCTTACTATAGTTTGAGCATGAGTGCAAGTTCACGCTCTTACTAAAGTGGGGGCTAAATGTAGCATAAAAATTTGTTGACCCTAAAAATTTCACACTATGTTTGGCTCCCCCTTATATGTTTGGACCTAATTGTGCTTATTAATTTCTTGTTTTATTATCATTTTTTGGAAAATCAAGATAAAATTAGGAATTAAATTTATTTATTTAGTTAACAACTTAAATTGCAAAATAGGCCTAATCTAGGGCATCCTCGCCCTTGACCACCACATTTTGGCCTAATTTTTTAATTCTTTATTGTTGACATTTTGTATATTTACAAATTTAAATTCATTTGTCAGATTTTAAAAATAATTATTGCGAGAAATGAAGAGAAACATATAAATATAAGTATATTTCACCATTTGAACATCTAAGAAAAACACAAAATAAATTTGAGTTTCAATTGGGCATCTTTAAAAGAAGTCAAGGCAATTCAAGAGAAGAATAGGAATTATTTTACAACATCTTCTCTAGTCAAGATTCATGTTATAAATTCATCATGTTTTATGTTCATTTTTTGTTAGTACTAACACTTGCATGACCTTCAATCAAGCAATGAATTCTCCTTGCATGAGATGCGTGACATGATTTCACTCCATCAAGGAAAAAAGATCCGAGCGCTAAGTTACAACACTTGTGACTTATCATTTGTTTAATTTATTTTCCTCTTTTTGACCTAGGGTAAGCACTCTTTATCCAAAACCATCATAGTTGTTGTGGAGGTGGAAACACCCAAATAAGGTTTTACTTACACAAGCCTCTATATGCCACAAATATTTCTTGCAGGTGGTAGATCTGAAGTGGATTTGGAGAAGGTTGAAGACTTAACATCAAGATCAAGTATTCACACATATTCTTCAAATTAGAAAAAAGATCAATTATTTAACAACATATAAAGTTTTGAAGTTGAGTCTGACATGGAAGAACCTACAAACTATAACTCACTGATACTTGTTCAAAGATTCCAAAAAAATCATTCTCAGTCTAGGGTGTCCACACCCTTGACTAGCCTACTTTAGTCTAGATTTGAATGCTAGGTTCCTCTATCTCTATCCTCTGCTTTGTTGTTATTAGTTTTTGCTTACCAATTCTATGTATTGTTGTATTTACATTAGCTTTTTGTAGTTACATAGTTGACCTAGTTTACATTTATAAAATCAATTCAATTCAATTCTTGATCAATAAATCAACACCACCCCAAAGGGGAACAAAACCTCAATCAACCATTATGGCTCTTCCTTGAGGATAATAGCCAACTGATATTGTATGATCATTTTTGTGTCCCCTAAAGTGATGTGTGGAAAGGTGTGATTTAGACCCTAGGTCCTCTTTTTCCACATCACACACCCATAACTGGATAATATTATTAATATGGTCTAAATTTTCTAAAGCCTTAATACCTTGCTTTGTCAATAAGTTAAATTAAGCACCCACAATGAATGTTATTCATGTTTTTCCAAAAAGACACATTTATAGATTAGATCACTAAACTTGAGGTGTATAATTCGATAGAAAATATTTTAATTTTTTTTTTCATTTTGTTATTTTTCAATTGAAACATGAGATTCAAAGGTTAAGATAAACACCCCACACTCTATGGATGACACTATTACCATAGCTAAACTAGTTTGAAGAAAATATTGCAACCATAAGAATTTCTCCTTTGAATCGTTTGAGTAAACAAATGAAACATTTTATTGAAGTAATAAGCCATCCACTATAAACCCATACTATTTTTGCAATTTTAGTTTCATATTTGCAAAATTGGATGTAATGGCATAGTCAAATGACTTGCAGATTTACATGTAGGGTTGGAAAAATAATGCCATTTGTAATGGTCCAATCAATATTGATAAATGTAATATTGTTCTTCTATTATATAATATATATAGGCTCTAATGCCTTTAACAAAAAAAAAAAAAGCCATCCACTATTCATAAATTATTTTGAGATGAGTTATAGGAGAAAGGGGCCAAATGAATATGTTTCAATTGTGATCAAAAGTGGGAGAGAGGACACAAATTTTATAAACAATAGTTGTATCTCATTGATTTTTCCAAGGTAGTGGGATTGAGAAGCCTTTTGAAGAGGAAGAGGAGGTAGAGTTACCTCTAGAATGTGGTAGCCAAGGATTATAAAATAAACATTCATACTCTAATAGGATTGTCTTCCCCTTAAACCTTTATATTCATTAGCTACATCAAAAACCATAGGGTTGTGGTATTGATTGACAAGGGCAATATTAATAATTTCATTAGTGAAATTTTGGCTAAGTAGCTCCATTATTATTTTTATTCTTGTAATAATTTCTAAATTATGGTGGCTAAGGGAATACCGTGTCTTATAGGGAAGTTATTGTAATGTCAAAATCACTATGGGAAATATTAATTGAACTTCAATATGTATGTTATTTATTTGTGAGGTTCATATTTGGTGTTGGGTATATAATGGTTAGAAAAATTAGACCACTCACTTGTGATTATTTTTAATTGTGGATAAAAAATAGCTAACAAGATAAGGAATATACTTTTGATGGTTTAAAAGTAGACAATTATATTGAATTTCCCAGTTCCCATTGCAAGGAGAAGATGTTAACGAAAATAAGATTTAGTATTGTTTCTTAATTCCACTCTATTAATTCTTAAATCCCTTCACAACCTTCTCTTTTAGATATTCAAGAACCCTTTGGATTCATATCATCAAGTGTTTGAGGAAATAAATTGGTTTCCTCCTCAAAGGTCATATTTTCCAATATTCTTTGTACTTAGTCACCAAATATTCAACCTATTACTATCCTTTTGTGTAAAAGAATGAAATTAAAAAGATACTTAAATAGTTACTCAAGGTAGGCATCATTTGACCAGTACCAATTCTTATTCCTCACCTATTGTAATAATCAATAAAAAGGATGGTGGATATGACCAAAATTTAAGGAATTGAATAAATTGATCATCACTTTTGTTTATTGATAATTTGTGGATGAACTTTCAAGGGAATTTTTTAAAATCAAACTAGACCTTTGATTTGGTACCACCAAATTTAAGTTATGAGGATGATATACCTAAAATAGCTTTCCAAGCACATGAAGGTCACTATGAATTCTTGGTGATGTTGGTGCACCATAATTTGACTAATGTTTCATCTACTCTTCAAATTCTAATGAATAAGTTGTTTCATGATTGTCTTCACAAGTTTATTTTGGTCTTTCTATGACATCCTCATTTATATTCGTGGTTGAATTTATCATATTAAGAATGTGGAGATTGACCATAAAATTTAATATGATCAATATCTTTTCACCAAGCCCTTTAAATATACATTTAACATTTAATGAGTGGATTATATTGTTGGAGGGAGTACAATATTATCCCAATAAAATCAAGGTGATACAATAGTTGTCAAAACCCAAATTCATAAAAATATTGTGGGATTTATTAGGCTTAACAAGGTGTTACCATACACTTTTCCTTGATTATGGTAAATTTGTAGTCCCTTTGACAACACTCCTCAAAAGGAATTCCTTCCTCTAGACCAAATAAGATGATTTGAAATTTATTTCTCTCAAAGTCACTATGTGTTCCACTCAAATTTTACCCACAAATATTTTTTTAAAATCATAAATTCTAGAATTTGATATATCAGACATAAGTATGGTTGTTATTTTAAGGAAAAAATTCTAGGTATAGGAGTTCACAAGTAATATTTTGATAGGGTTTAGAATAGATAAATCCATATATGGAAAGAGATGATGCTATCCAACAACTGTGTCCTTACCCTAGGATAAAAGTTACAAATTAAAATTGATCTATTAGATTGTTTTTTACAACAAAGTGTTTCTATCAGTGTGATAAACAAAGTAGTGTTGGTAAATGCAGGATTATGATTATGGGAGATGATTTTTTTTTTGGTTATGCATGATGAAAATATTAATATGTTTTGGTTTCTAACCTAACATTTTATTTTTATTCTTTTCATTTATTATTACCTTGCTTTGTATTTTGATTTATAACATTTCATTTAATCAGCAGCTGAATTCTGTGAGTTTACCTGAATAAATTCCCTCCCTCTTTTCATTTGGTTCTCTATTTAGATGAGTATTAGAGGCATTCAGAGTTTTTTCTTCCTTTGTGCATTTATTACAACTATTTTATTTATCTTTATTTTTTATGTTTAGGTATTTGTACATTGTAAGAATGCCATTTTTCATATCATTTTCATACTATATTTCAAATAGAAATTCCCTTATAGAGGAAATATAGATATTCAAAAGTTTATATGAATCTTCTAAGTGTTACCAAAAATTCACCTGCTTATTAGATACATTTTTATAAATTGGTGTAGAATAGAAGAGATCACTTGATGTTGTTTTATTCACAATCAAAGGATAATTTTAAGTCTATTAAAATTTAGATTTTTTTAAAAATTATGGGTCTCTCTTTGTGTTCAATTTTTGGTTTTAAGATTATGTACAATCTATAATATCTTATATGATGTCATTAGATCATTTTGAAGGAACTCTAAAACATTTGTATTTATTTATTTTAAACTGATGGTTAAACAAATGCATAAATTCTATGCATCCCACAAAAAAATGGGGTACAAGTACATTACATAAGGGGTACAATTAAAGAGTTTTATCGGCTGTCTACCATATCCATATCATTGGTGAGGAAATATCACTCTAGAGGGTAAGTGTCTAACGTTATATGATGTATTATAGACACTCTCCCCATCAACCTCTCCGATTCTCATGTGATGCTTGATGTATATCATATTATTGGCAAAAGGTGCTTATACATTAATTCACCCCAAATAGTACTTGTGTGAGATATAATGAGATACCAAATCTTTATTTATCTCCATAATGTATATCTCTTCTACTAGAATATATACCTTTCCTATTAAAATTTCTCTCTCTCATTCTTTAGCCTATCTCACTCCTACTAAAATATATTTATTTATTTCTTAATTTTTTCTCTTTCATTGTAATGCACGACTATCCTTAAATAGCTCTACAATATCTCATGATGTCCATATAAATTCTACATGAGCTTGGCTCAATAGATCAAATGGTGAAGCAAAAATATTTTCTCTCTTAAATTATCACTTTTCCTCATTAGTTACAACCTTGGGTACATCTCAAATTCAATGATTATTAGTATTCAAAATTAATGTCATCTAATCCTCTATGCTCCCTACAAAAATATATAGCATCAACATTATGTTTTGATCAACCAAACTCTTTCAATAAGCATGACATTAACTATCACACTTGCATTATATATTAGGGTTATCATTGTTGGGAAAAAGGTGTCTCAACCTTTCATTCCCAATGTCCATATTTTATTTATTTATAATTTTGTTCTCCTAAAAGGAGTGGGGTGTCCCACTTTGAGGTGACACTCTTTTCCACATGTCATCCTTCTTGAGAATCATATGAGAATTTGTTAGTGCATCTAAGTGTCATTATGGAATTGTAAGATGGGAGTAATTTATGATGAATTCTTATGACATGTAAAAAATGATTATAGGAGGTTAATTATAATATTAAAAAAGTATATGAAAATATTATGATACATGTCATAGAGGATCTTTGCATGGAGGAAGAAGTCAAAACTAGGAACCTAATTTAGGTGGTCAACTATGACAAGGTATGACAATATGCCAAAGTGTAATGAATATGTTAAATATTGCATGAAGTTAAAGACCAAAAATGGGGCATTATAATTTGTGCCATTTTGGGTTCTAATTTTG
>VDFB02081793.1:0-14142 GCA_007258455.2 Sequoia sempervirens
GCATAACCATGTTCTTCACCTCAGAACCGGGAATCAGAAATATCCTGTGCTTGTAAATGATCAAATCATTCACAAGTGTGTACCTGGTATCAACTGCTGATCCCTCAACAATACTGGAGGCCCAACTGTCCTTGGCATACTCTACCACTTTATCATATACTTGCCTCAATCCTCTAGAAATCTGAACCATAGTGCTCCAGAATGCGGTCGTGAAAAGTGCATCATACTTCGTTACGTACCTTTGATATATGAAATATCAAAGTCATAAGCCTGCAACTTACTGACCCACTTCTGCTGTCTGTCATTGAGATCTCGCTGCCCCAAGAAGTGTCTCAGACTGTTATGATCAGTCTTAATGCAAAATTTGCTGCCAACAAGGTATTGTCTAAATTTTCCTAAGGCATGCATAATCGCGAGCATCTCTTTGTCATATATGCTATACAGTCTCTCGGGTCCTCTGAGCTTGCGGCTCTCGTACACTATCGGGTGCTTGTCCTGCATAAGCACCGCACCAATGCCCTCACCTGATGCATCACATTGAAGCTCAAACGGCTTCGTAAAGTCGGGTAGTGCCAAAACAAGGCATGTGGTCATCAACTCCTTGAACTTCACAAAACACTCTTGTGCCTTAGAAGTCCAAACAAATGCCCCCTTTTTCATCAAATCTGTCATCGGGGCTGCATGTTGTGAATACCCATTCACGAACCTACGGTAGAATCCACACAAACCGAGAAACCCTCTCAACTGTGTCAAGTTTGCCGGTGTGGGCCAATCAATAATGGCGCGGATCTTTTCAGGATCCATGCGCACTCCATCTGCACTGATAATATGACCAAGATACAGCAATTCGGTCATTCCCAAGTCACACTTGGATTCCTTGGTGTACAAGGACTCCCTCTCCAAGATACTTAACACTGTCTCCAAATGAGCCAAGTGCTCCTGCCAAGTCCTGCTATCTATGAGAATATCATCGAAGAATACCAAGACGAACCTCCTCAGCTGTGAATGAAAAACCCTATTCATCGTAGACTGAAAAGTGGCTGGTGCGTTAGTGAGCCCAAATGGCATCACTACGAACTCGAAGTGCCCACAATGACATCTGAAGGCTGTCTTCTCTATGTCCTGCTCACGGACTCTGATCTGATGATACCCGACCGTAAATCAATTTTTGTGAAGTAACAAGCACCATGGAGCTCATCAATAAGCTCATCAATCCTCGGTATCGGGTATCGGTTCTTGATTGTCCTCTTGTTCAGGACCCGGTAATCAATGCACATGCGCAACATTCCATCCTTCTTCTTCACCAATACAACAGAAGAAGCGAACGGTGATTTGCTAGGTCTAATGTGACCCATAGCAAGTAACTCCTTTATAGTCTTCTCGATCTCATCCTTTAATCTTTTAGGATGCCTGTAAGGAGTTATCATAACGGGTATCGCACCCTCCTCGAGCTCAATGATGTGCTCTATCCCTCTATCTGGAGGTCTACCTGGCGGAATATCACTGAACACCTTGTCATGCTTAATTCTCAACTGCTGAATGTCCGGATGATACTCTGTCTTTTGCGGTCCCTCCTGTAAAGGTGCTAAATGACACTCTGCAGCCCACTCTACCATGTCATGACGCATGAGCCGCTCCATTCGGCGGAAAGAAATTGTTTTAAGGTCGCTGTCCCGTATTGCCTTAAGTATGTGTGTCTTCCCGTCGACCTCAAAACGGATCTCCATGTCTTTGAGACGAAGTGTAACCTCCTCCAATGAATGTAACCTCTTCATTCCCAAGACCAAGTCAATATCTCCCATATTAACAACGTAATAATCTGCCTTGAACTCATAGTTGTTCAAGCGTAAGGGGAGATCTCTAATCATGCGCTCACATCTCAAAGTGTACCCATCTACCACTTTGACTCTGATGCCCTCGAAGTCCTCAGTGATAAGTCCTCGTTTCTCAGCGAATCTAGCATCTATAAAGTTGTATCATTGGCTCCTGTATCCAATAGGGTAATGACCTCTATCCACGCTAATACTCCCGCGAAGCCCGAGAAAGAACCCTCTGCTTTGAATGCTAGATAGCCGGGCCTCCACATTGCACAGGCTTCAGGGCTCTATCTACTGCTCCTGACTCTGAACTCGACTCTAAATCATCTGAATGCTCTAGCTGATCGGAATTTTCTGATTCTGAGTCCTCATAATATGCCCACATCACACGATTTGCCTTGCCCTTAGGTCTTAGACGACAATCGTGACTGGCGTCATATGGTCCCTTGCAGTAGAAACAAAGCTTCTTCCTGCGAAGGTCATTCAGGGCTTCACGATCCAAAGGTGGGAATGCTGATTTACCTTTCGAATCGTTTTTATAATCTGATTTGTCTTTGTTATAATCAGATTTATCCTTGTTTTTATTAAAGCCCTTATTATCTCTGAAAGATGAAGAACCTCTGGAGTTGAATCTACTCGACGGGGCTGCGAACTCCATGTTACGTGCTTTTTTCATCGCCTCCTGTAATGATGGAGGATCAAAGGCTTTGATCCAGCCTCTCAGTGGCTTGGTCAAACCCTCCATAAAGAGTACTACCAATCTCCTCTCAGATATGCTCGGAACCATGACAGATAGCTTCTGAAAATCACTGATATAAGCCTCGAGACTGCCACTCTGCCTCAACTGTGCTAAGTCTCTGAAGTAGGTTTCCGGATCTTTCCGGTCAAACCTCTCAACCAATCTATCCACGAACTCCTGGTAGGTAGTGATCCTATCGTGCTGTAAAGTCACCATGCCGTGGTGCTACCAGTCGTATGCTACTCCCTCGAGGTGCAGTGTAGCATACCTAATAGCATCTCTCTCAGCCATCGGACGCAAAGTGAGGAATGTATCAAGCTTGCTAATCCAAGCTTGGGCTATCATCTTCCCACTACCATCGAACATCACCAGATTCAACCTGTTTGTTGCATGTTTCAAATCACTGTTCTGGTATCTGGGTCTCCAATCCTGACGAGCCCTGTTGTGTTCTCTCCTCTGAGTGACAAAACGGTCAAAGGTAATCCTCTCTCTGACCGCAGGTGGTATCAACTCCCATTCCTCGTTTGCTGCCATAAGATTATCAACAAACAAATCCTCGTGCTCCTCATCTGGTATAGCCTCATCGGGCTCTAGTCTCGTGAAGGTAGGCCTAGTAGGCCTATCTGCTGTCCGTGACACTGTCCTAGGAGCTCTCCGTGACCCTGCCTCACTCCTGTCATCGTCACGATGTGGTGACGGTCTCCTCGGAGTACCCAATCTCTGTAGTGCCACTTTGTCCATTTGCTGCAATACCTCGGTCGTATGTTACGACCTGCCGCGTGAATCTCGAGTGCATGCGAAGACCTGCACCCGCATCATCACGATCTCCACGTTGATACGTGGGATCTGTCCTAGGTATGCATTTTGTCGGCCTATCATTCATGTCGGCCATGATTTACATTTTCGCTAAAACTGCGTTGCCTTTCAATCAAGGCACATCTGCGTGAGTATAGTACCTGTATGTATCAAATTCCTCTGGCTGCATGTGATGGCTAAACCCTCAGGATGGCAGGATTTAGCTCTGATACCACTGTAGAAACCCTAGTTTCCCCCTGAGACTGATTCTGACTGAAGTTTTATGTTTTTCTGACGTTTTTGGTTTTTTTGCAATTTTTGAGTTTTTTGAACAATAAATGAATGGTACGGCTTTTACAAGAAATTGAAATAAATTCTATAAAATTGCTAGATCTTCAATATGCTTAAGAAATACAATATAGAAGGAAGGCGTTGCTTTTATTTGATCAACTAGCATCAATACAAATAAGATTCTGAAGCATGCAACAAAAGAACAACAATTTTTATTGAGGAAAACCTGGTATTTCTGCCACAGCTGAAAGTACAGAATTTGTACGGCTGCAATAAATGATGAAGCTTCCTCCAGTCTGGTGATTCCAAACGTTTCCAGCAACCCCAGCGCCCCAAAAGGAAATTGATTTGCAAGATAAAGAATGGCGTTTCTTTTTATTGAAAGAGTACGGCTCAAAGCAATAGTACGGCCTGTCAGAAGTACGGCTGCAGCAGCTAAGAAAAATACGGCCCTTCTCAGAAGTCAATCTCCAAGTCTCTGAATATGGTGAAGGTTGGTGCCTTGATGAATTAATACTGTCTGGATGCAAACAACTGAATAAAACTCTGAAGATGATAGATTCTCTGAAGTTCTGTGATTTCCTCTGAATGAGAAAACCTCTGCTGGCAATAGATCAAGTGATATTTCACACTCTCTGAATTGCTTTCCGCTGGAGATGGCTCGTTCCCCAAGGAATTCGAGTTCAAACCCTAAGGTCCTGTGCTCAGATCAATTTGATCAGTTTCTCAAAATCCAATAATCACATAATGGCTCAAAACCCAAGGCAAAATCCTCTTAATGCTGAAAAGTGCGATTTCCTTAAGAATAGGGTTTTAATGAAATATTCATATTTTAATCTTTTAATATTTCAATAGTCACAGCTGAATATTTTAATATAATTTAATTGTCACTTTTGGCCCCTTCTGATGATGGCACTTCAAGTAAATCACTTAAGTTATAATATAACATTATAACTTTATATTATAAATCATTAAATAATTAATAATCAATATAATTAAATATTAATATCTTCCCTCGCACTCATCCGATTACGATCCGTCGATGCGACGAACTCAAGTGATTCCGATACGCCAAAGCCATACTCGCTAAAATAGCAGGGTCCCACACTGCCTCGCCAGAACTGCTAAAATAGCAATTCTGCAAAAGTCTCGATTGAGCCAAACGAAAGACCACCGATCAAACTCTGCTAACCAAGCCGAAGCGACCTCTATCCAAATTTATCAGCCTACGAGGGTCGGGTGATAGGCCAATCCTGTACTCCGAGAGATGTCACTGAGAAGGGAACATGACACAAAATGGGGACCCCTAATTTTTGCTCCATTCGGGTCTTTTGGCTTTGTTTTTCTCTCTGTTTCTCTCTTTTTGCTGTCTACCTTTTTGGGGATGTGCTCGTCTTTAGGTGTCAATTGAAGTTTTGGGTTTGCATTTCTCACATCAGTTTGAGGTGAAATCAAGTTTGGCTATTGAAATCTGAGACTAATATTATTGTCAGGAGGGCTACAAACAAGTTTCCACTAAATTTTCGTTGAATTCTGATAACTTTCTATTTTTAGTAAATGCCAACTTGGGCTTTGTTTTCTTGAGATTTTCAAATTCTGACAATTGCACTGCACTTAGAACATTGTGAGCTACCTACCTACAAAATTTGAGTTGAAATCGACAACTTACTAATTTTAGCAGTCCTGCCTTCGAGGGCCACTTTTAGGGGTTTGCATGTTGGACTTTCAAATGCATGTTTGAGGATTCTTTGTGGGTTTTTCGAGACCTTCGCAGTGATATAGAATGCAAAACGAGATGATGACTTTCAATGATTCGGGCTTCAGAGGCTATTTTTAGGGTTTGTATGCAAGATTTCTCAACACATGTCAGCATAATCTTTTTGGGTTTTCTGAGAGCTTCACAACGAGGTAATATGCAAGCGGAGTCAGTCACTTTTCCAGAACTTGCTATTTTTAGCCAATGCTCGCATGTTGATCATTTTTTTTGGTTTTTCTAGGTTTCTCAAGATCTCTCGGGCAGTGTGACATGCAGACTCATCCGGTAGCTAGTCAGTCACCTTTTCAACCACTTACTATTTTTAGCAAGTTCACTTCGGCAGCTACCCAACACTTCAGAATCACAAACCCGATGACATGCATCAGAAACAAAGTCAAACGGAGGTCATCTAATTGACATGCTAGTCGAATTAGGATTTCCAACTTCAGGACCCAAAATGAGGGGTAAAATGCCAGAATTTTCGAAAACTAGTGTATCCCACTGCAATCAGTATCTTTCAAGCTATCCATGGGTAAAATTTGAAGGCAATCGAAGCACTTACTATTTATAGTAATGCATTCCAGAAACCGGCTATAAATAGTAAGTCAGCATCAAGCGCAAGTGTGAACAAGCAAGTCTACCGATGAGGGTCACATCATTCAAATTTCAAGTCAAAGGGAGTTGTGGAGGTCATGAAATCAAGTAGTTGCTATAAATAGTAAACCACCTCCAAAAACATGCTATAAATAGTAGGATGGCATGAGGCACCAGTGTGAGCAGGTCAAGCAAGTGATGAGTACCCCATGGCATGAATTTCAGATCAAACGGAGTTGAAAAAGTTCAAAAAACAAGCACTTACTATTTTTAGCAGGATCACACAGAGGAATTAGGGTTTCGTAAAATGTAGGGCGAAACACAACAGTCACATAGAAGCGGTATCCAGCCACGATCAACATCCTTCAGGCAATCAACACGCGAAGTTTGAGCTCATTCTAAACAGTTACTATTTTTAGTAAGTTGCTAAAAATAGCAGTTGCATGCAAGCACCAGGAACCAATAGCTCAGCCATGTCACAAGGATCAAAACAAAGTAAAAATCAAGCCTTTCGGAGCCCAAAATCAGCTTGAGATGCAAAAGTTGTGAAACTTTCTAAAAATAGCAGGTTAGGGCAAGCTAAGGGCATCCTCGACAATCAGAAGAATCACCTCTCGAAAATTGCCTCAAGTCTAGAAATGAACTGAAATTCTACTAAGGCATGAAAAATGAAGGCTTGACCTGTCAAATGCACCTTGAAAGCTCAAGATTTGTTTAAGTCTGAAACTTGAGGCTCACCCATGAATATGCGCCTTGGAAGGTTGGGAGACATTTGAAAAAATTTCTAAGTGTCATAAATTGAAAGCTTGACCTCCTATATGCACCTAGATTGAGGAGGAGTTGGCGGCATCAAGAAATTTGTCTAAGGCACCCAAATTGAAAGTGAAGATGGTGAAATGCGCCTTAGCTTGAAAGGCTGAGTCAAAAATTTCACTAAGTATTGCAAACTTGAAGCTTGCCCCCTTATATGCGCCTTAACTTGGAGGGAGCCTTGAAGTTTGTTTAAGTTTGCTAAATTGGAAGTAGCAGACCCCAGATGCGCCTTAACTTGAAGGAGGCTTGAAATTCTACTAAGGCATTGAAATCAAAAGTTCAGACCTCAAAATGCGCCCTTGGAGTGAGAGGAGGATGGAAATTTTACTAAGTATTGAAAACTTGAAGCTTGCCCTACCAAATGCGCCTTAGGAGGAAATCTCACTAAGTGTTGCAAATTGGAACCTCAAGGGTAGAAATGCGCCTAGCATGGGAGGAGAGTCATGAAATCTTCTAAGTACCTAAAACTTGAAGCAAGACCCCTTATGTGCGCCTTGACTTGGAGGAGAAGTTAGAAAAATTTCAAAGTGTCACAAATTGAAAGCTCAAGGTGCTAAATGTGCCCAGCTTACATGGAGATGCTTGGAGTTTTTCTAAGGCATGCAAACTTGAAAAGTGTCATGTCCCCCGAAATAGTAGCATTGCAATACGAAGCATAGAAAACGAGATAAACAAAATACATATCAAAGACATTAACTATTTTATTATCATAATTATAAGTATTCAATTTAATGTTGTAATACCAAAATATAAATATTATCAATCTCATTATAATTATGATTACCAAAATAATATTACAATTATGATTATAAATATAATAGATATTATAATATACATGTCATTAAACGAACATATATTGTTTTAGTAATTACTATAATAATAATAAAGAAATCATAAAAGAAATAGTACTGAAATATGTGACTAAATAAACAAATGACAAATATAAATATTATTATAATCAGTATAATATAATAAATATTAAATAGAGTATATAAAATCAATATCAAAATAAATATAAAATATAATAAATAAATAACAAATAAAATAATAAATAAAATAATAAATATTTAATGGGATATACTAACAGCAATCTTAAAGGCTTGTATTCCTATACTAATCATCCCTAAATGCAGCGATTCCTAATCATCTCCCCTAAAGCCAGCGATCCCTAGCAAGAAGAGATCATGGTTATTAATAAACATAAAGTAGAATGGTCCCACTTATTAAGGAAACAAACAATGAACAAAAGGGTAAGGAAACGATACAAAGACCTACCCTTTTGAGTGATGCGATTCATATCAAAGGGACGTAACCCTTGAAAGAAGAGCTACAGGTGAAAAGCGATGTCTCTTGGCAGATCGGGTATTAAAGAGAAGACAATTTCAAACAATCAGGGGGGAAAAAACAAATCATATAATTAAATCTGAGTATGTCTGGACTGGTGAAACTTATACAGAGCCGATCAGCTTCTCTAGGGATAAATACATAAATCAATACAATCTGAAGCAGCATCATCAAGGGAAACATATTCTAATCGATAGGGAAGCATAGAAGGAAATAATATGGTAAAGCATTTAAGAGCAGCAGCATAGTAATATGATTGTTGTGCATTGGAATATAGAGTCATTTAATATGTCTATATTATTTAATAGGCATACAAGTGTATGTGCATGAATATGGATAAATTTTATAAGGAATAATATGAATAAAAGAATATATGCGAATACTAATATAAGGAAAGAATAATAATTGAATAAGTAATAATATATGAATAATGAATAATGAATAATATAGGAATACTAATTGATATAAGTAAGGAATAATTATATATATATATTTACGATTTTAATATAAAAGTGAATAGATTGATATTTATTTATATATGTTTTTATCCTATAAAGGTAAGGTTGAAGGAAGACGATTAAGGAATAAGGAGACACAATAGTTCAGGTGATGTATTCACTTAGCAATAATATTTAGCATATTTTGAATATAAGAACTAGATATTGTTAATTTGATTATTGATATAATGACATCCTTTAATCTTATCATAATGAGAATTATCATAGGAAATGATGAACTTAAAGAACCATTGGTAAATGAAAATATATTTGATTATAGGCATGAAATAAATCTTGGATGAATGCAAATATATCTGATTGTTTAAAGATTGTCTACTATGTGCTTGTAAACCTATTAGGATGGACGAAACATGGGTGAAGTTGGATTGCCTAAAAACCCCACTTTCAGCCCCTTAGGCCCTAGACAAGGGATTGGGCTTTGCAGCCCCTTAGGCTCTTAACAAGGGATTGGGCTTTGCAGCCCCTTAGGCCCTTGACTAGGGATTGGGTTATAGAAAGATGGGGGTCCCACCTAGGTCTCTGCCCCTTAGGCCCAAGATACGGGATTGGGCAAGAGAAGGTGGTAGGCCTTAGGCCACTTGGACTCTATGGTTCCTCTCCCCTAATAGGACAAGTGTCTTCTGAGGTGTTGCCATGAGTGGAGTATGCAGGTACTAAGCCCCTAGGCAAGAAGGATTGTGATGGACAACCTCTTGAGTTTACATGAGGGCTTCAGGGCGGATCCACCTATTGCACTCCTCTTATGTTTTCATTAATTGATTTATGTTTATGAAGATATTGTGGATATCTAGATATTATTGCTAACAGATATGTGTATGTGGAAATGTTTTTAAATTGGTGAATACAGATTTCAATCTAGGATTATTTCATTAGAGAAACACATTCCTTTTTGGAAAGAAGAAACCCTGAACCTAATCAACAATCGAATTCTAGGGCAAACAAGCAAATACAAGAGCAAGGCTAGGTAAGGGACATTAATAAAAGGATACCCCTTTGATGCACCTTACCTAAGAGGAGTGGCTTATCATTTGATTAAGTGTTGGAAACTAAAAGCTACACCTTTGATATGCACCTAGCCTGTCGGAAGAGTTGGAAAATGTTCAAAGTGTTGAAACTTGGAGTAGCTACCCTCTAAATGCGCCCAACCTTGAAGGAGGAGAGTCGAAAATATTCTAAGGGTTGAAAATTGAAAGTAACACCCAGCAAATGCACCTTAACACAAGAGGGGAGCGGGAAATTTTCTAAGTATTATAAACTGAAAGCTTACTATTCAAAATATGCCCTTGATTGGAAAAAGAAGTCTGAAAATTTTCTAAGTAGGAAAAGCTGGAGGCTTCAAGGGCTGAATGCGCCCAACTTGAGCAAGTGATTGGAAAGTATTCAAGTATGGCAAAATGAAAGTGAAGAGGGTTAAATGCGCCCAAATGCCAAGAGGTAGCTTGAAATTTTTTTAAGGTAAGCTAAAATGGAAGTTCATGCGCCCATGCTAGTGATGTTATTTGAAATTTTTCTAAGGCATAAAATTCCACCTCTAGGGAAAAATACGCCTGAGCTTGAAGAAGTGATGAAATTTTTTGTGGCATGGATGAATTGGCAGTGGATACGTCAGAATGTGCCAGCTTCATGAGATTGAAGAAGATTTTCAAGGAAGAGCAAAGAAAATTCACCCAGATGTGAAGAATAAGAATAAATTTGATTGACAAATATTTTTCTAAGGTTAAAATTCAAAAACTTAAATGTACCCCTTCATTTGTAGACCCATGGATTTCATGCTTTCTGAAGGGAATTTTCTTCTGGGTATCGAACATCTCTGACAAGGAATTGATTTCAAAGTTATCCACAGCTCGCCAAGGACTCCGAGGTGAATATTTTTGATGGGCACCAGATTGATGAATTTCCTAAGGAAAATTTAAGAAATTTTCTAAGGCAAAGAAAGAAATGTTTGTGAAAATAAAATGCCTTGGCTGATGAATTTGAAGTTGATTGCCTAGGTGAATTTTTTCAAATTCTTCATGAGGATAGTCTTCTTGAGCTAGAAATGAATAAAATCAAAGTTGTCAACACCTCGACTGGTGAAATAAATTTCTTGAAGAGGATGCAGTTGAAGTTTACACTTTCAAAAGATGATTTTAAAATGCATCTCTTAAATACACCCTTGAGGATGATGAAATTTGTCTAAGGCATTGAAATATGATGCACAGATGTTATATGCCCCAGCCTACAGATGTTGAAAAATCATGAAGAAAGCAAAGTTTGTTAGAGGAAAAGTGATAGACCCCATCAAATCTAGAGATCACTCTAACCTTGGGAGTCAAAGCATGAAAATTAGGTGAGTGAAGTGAATTTATATTATGAATTGTTTTGATGCTCTTCTCCTTGCTTGTTTTGCAGGGTGAACATCGGGGCCAGAGCGCAATGACTTGAAGCAATGGACCAAGATGATATTATCCACGAGATCTCATTTGCACCCAAAACATGAAAGAAGAAAAGTTGCAAGAAATGGCTAAGTGTTGGAATAGCCTAATATGCACTCAATTCAGAGAGGGAGATGGCGAGGAAAAAGAAATGCTCGAGTCCAAGATAAGAAGACCCTTCAAGATCAGGGGTGGAGAAATAATTATCCTCATGCAGTTCAGAGTTAGAGAATGTCAGTTGAGAAGAGAATCATCGTCGAGCATGAGAAAGAAGTTGTCGCCTTGAAGTCAGATCGAGAATGTGCCTACCATATCCATTCAAGGAGTTGAAGCAATGTTGACCAAACTCAGGCCGTTTGCAGTCGAAGAAGAATAGTGTGAACGCGTTCCCGGATAGGAGTCTTCTAGAAGATGGTGACCATTAATTGCTCTTTTATTGCCCAACTCTTCACGATGGCAGTTTTTAGGGTTAGGGTTTATGTGGTTCGATCTGGGCCCTTCATTGTAATTGAATCTAAGTCATCCACTGGACTTGGCCAGCTATATAAGGGGGCATCCCCCCCCTCATTTGTATCTAGTTAGAATAGCAGAGAAAGAATAGAAAGAGATTGATAGAATAAAAGGTAGCATAGTTTGATAGTTTAGCTTAGACTGAAAAGGAAGGAAAGTCTTCCCTCTGAATACTTTGTAAGAAGTTGTTGTGAACACTTTCATAATAAAAGAGTTTTCATTGATGGTGATCTCTTCTTTGTTATGAGTAGCTAGCGAGGCTTCTTCGTCCTTCCAATTCACGTAGAATCTTGAAGTAGCTTAAAGTAAAGTAGATTTCATTTCATGCAAGTACCTAGTAATTGTGGAATGTGGTGCTTGATTTGAACAAAACTCCGCTTATCCATACCACTAGCGGGCTCGCTGACGATGGGTTCGCCTTGCGTGGTCAACTGGAACATTGTGAAACTTAACTTTGATTACGGTTTATATGTTGGCATGCATCGTTGTGATGGTGTCTTCATGCTAAATCGTGATTTGAATACCTTTGATTACTCCAATGAAGATTGCACCAGTTCTGTGGAAGCTGTCCAAAGCGAGGCAAAGCGGAGCCTAGTTGAGGTCTATGAGAATTGATCGCCATGTCCCACACCTTAGAGTAGATTAGAACCTTCTTATCCCTACACTCATATAAATTCAGTTCATTTCTGGTTAGTGTTAGGAAACTTGTGCCTACCTGCCGAATCATTCGAACCGCGTGAAGCCCTTAATATGCTGTTTGCTATCAACTGCCGAACAATTGCGTAAATCCCCTTGAAATACCAGCAAAATCACATCAAGCTAACTGAGACTATCCAACACCTAGAAGGAACCTTGGAGTCAAACGCATGAACTTTCTCGCAATCTTAGCGTGCTAGACACTTTGATCAAGAGAGAATAGGGTAGCCGTTGACAACTTTATTCTGTGTTGGTGCGGTCACAAAAATCACATCAACAGGTCCCCCTTATAATAATTTCTAATAGCCTCCTTGGCCCTATCCATGGCCTCATAAAGATACCGCATTGGGGTTTTATCCCCATCCACGAAGCAGAGAACTCTAACCAAGGGCTCCAACACCTACAATATAATTTTAAAAATGCAACAAAGATTAGAGTTACAATTTACAAATTTACAATGAAAGACATTAAAAAAAATATTCAATTTGAATTTAGATTCAAAGTTTTGAGGTTACCTTCACAATCTCTGTAGCTCTTTGTGCAAAGAGGACGTCGAAGACAATGCTTGCAACTCTTTCTCCTTCCACCTACTTTGAATAAGTTGAGTCTAGCCATGTTTGACTCACAAACATTTGTTTCAAAATCGTCAATGCACCAAGAATGCTTTGCAACGTTAAGAGAACCGTTGCAAACCTTGTCACACCAGATCTCACCAATTCTCTCCCTTGGGTGTGCTCCCTCATCAGGTGCAGAACCCAAGGGTGATTGTAGATAAATTTTGTGATCCTCCTTCCATCCTCTACAATCGGTGTGACCAAATCTAATTTGTCTATGTCCTCCAAAAGAAGGTCAAGGACATGGGACAGCACATGGTGTCCAAAACATTGTGTGGTGTTTATCTTGGAGGATTCTTCCTGTTGCCACATATGCTGCTGCATTGTCAGTTATGAACATTTGTTGCTACAAGAATGGAAATGTTGATGTTTTCTAATAAATACTTTTGGTTTTCCAATGCAGTGTGTGAGTACTTAGTTGAAGGAGTTTGGGTGGAGAGGTACCTTGCAAGTCATACCTATACCATCCAAGCTGGCCGTACCACTTCCTACAAGACATACACCCTAAATTGCAGACTTTGTTTAATTTGTTGGGTCCAACCTCATGTTTTTCTCTTACTCTCTCATGCCATTTATTGGCTGTACAGATTTTTTGAGCTGGTGAAGGGGTTGTACAAGCTGGAAACTGGTTGTACAAGTCCATATAGGGGTTTGTGAACCCCAACAAGAAATCGCTGCAGTTTTTATTAATCTTTCGCATGTCTTGGAGGCATTTGGTATCATGGAACATCCCAGAATCATCTTGATGTTGAATAGTCTAAGTTTCATGGAGCTTTGATCAGTTGTAGGACTGTTGAATCTGCTGTACCAGATGTACCAACAACATAAAAACCTCAGTTCAGACATATATGCCTTCTATCTCAATCCTCCAAATATCAATTGGGTGTGTGTGGGTATTGATTTTGAGTAGTTGGAGTGCTTATTTTAAATTTTGTTTCAGTTTTGGAGTGTCTTCCATCATTTTAGAGTGTTGCATCAGCTTACAGAGGGGTTGCAGAATTTTCCAGTTTGTATCATACTTGTTTTATCAATTTCATCAAGAGATTAGAGCATCAAAAGATTTTCATCAGCCTATTGTTTCATCTATCAGAGGTATACTTCATGTTGGGTACTTGAATACATTAGTTATCTATGTTGGCTCATTTGGATTGTTGCAGCAATCAAAAATTGTTATCAGAACTTTATACCAACATATATCAGTAGTTTATACTTCCAAAGGATGTTTTGTAATGTGTTTTATG
>VDFB02081794.1:0-27182 GCA_007258455.2 Sequoia sempervirens
GATGCTCCGAAACTTGAAGTCAAATGCTCTGAAACTTGAAGGAAGATGCTCTAGAAGTTTTTTGTGCAGATTATTAGCTAGTTGAGATTAAGGGGGAGTGTTAGAAATATCTAATCTCAACTAATTAATTATGCAAATTCCCTCCAACTAAGGCTACATACTAGCATTTAAGGCAATTTATTAGGAATATTTTTGGGAGAAGATTTGGGAGATTTGGATTAATTCACATTAACTACCTATTTACTCTCACACACTTTGTGGGTAGTAAAAATATTAAAATTGTATTACTCATTTGCTGTCTAGCGTAGCTTTTAGTTTTATTTCCTTTTTGTGGTCATTTTTCATAATGCAAGAAACAAGAAAGAGAGCAACGCAGCTCTACATCTAAGAATATGGTGTAAAGAAGAACAGTGCATCGTAGCTATTGTATTCTTAATATTAATGAATATATAAATCTAATTGTTGTCTATTTTCTATTGTGTCAATTATGTATTTTTTGAGCAGCTTTCAATTCCAGTTGAATTAGTTTTCTTTTACTATTGTATGCTCTTTGTTTGCTGCTCTATTTTTCATTTCAATTCCTTTTCCCTTATTCCCACAATTCTAAATGCCACTTTCCTCAACATCGTCTCTGCCTGTGCTGAAATGAGAGGTTGAAATAGTAAATGGAAGCCCATTAAAGCAAGCATGAGTTTGAGGGGATGGAGTTCTTTACTTTCCTTCCATTAGAAACTACCTTGTGGAAGAAATTCGGTGTTTTAGATAACCTTCTCACACAAAATCCTCAATTTCATGGTGGTTTTCTTTATTGGTAGTGACATCAATATGTTGGAAAAGGATGATTCCACATTACAAGACTTATTGAAGGATAGCCCACAAAATATCAAAGTTAGAATCTTTCTTGCTAGAATTCAATGTCTTATATTGCATGTATTTTTTAATCTATAGATTTTGTACCAGAAGATAAGTGTATCTAAAAATTTGAAGAAACATAATCTACACTATGTATATAAGTATTTAATCACAAGGTCTTCTTAATCTATGGGGTAAGTAATAGGCATGTGTACAGTTTTATCATAATATTGTATGATATTTTTAATAAATAATTAATAGTGATGTCAACTATCTTGGGTATGGAGTAGGTATTTCTCTTTCTTAAGATGAGTTTGTAATTATTGAAATTCTTTTAAAGTTTCAAAGTAGTTTTTATGGGGCTTTATCAATACAGGTTGTGAAGGATTACAAAATTATATAATATGATCATGACATTGGTATCACTAAACCATATTATAATAGGACATCATGTCAAGCCATATCAAGGTCTCTACATAATTGTTGCATAGTGATGATATTTTGGTTGCTTCTTGTTTCATCATGCTTTCATGTGCCTAAGCTTACCTTATATTTATTATGTTCTAAGCATAATTTCTATGTATGGATTGATTATTGTAATTTTAGTAATTGTCGGAATGAAATGGGATGTTAGTCGAACTTGACATTCAATTAGAGTTTTCAATGTCACAAGTGGGTAATAAAGTCTATTAAGTTAAATATATATTTATAATTAAATCTCATGACAAATTAGTGTAATCTTATTACAATAAAATCACTATAATTTACATTGACATCAATAATTGTAGCATCTAATACCTTTGGGGAAATAGGAATGGTGTTGTAAGGAACTAGTTATCCTAATGGGTTTGTGCCAAAAATAAAAAATAAAAATCGTGTTAGAGTAATCATCCTAGATTTTGTGTCAATGAGATAATTCCTATGAGAGATTTTGGGATATTCACATTAAACTATGAATAATAATGGATGGAATTTAATTTGAGATCTCAATTCACATGTAGGGGAGTGCACTAGGAAAATATTTATAAATTAGGAACCACAATGGGTTTCCCTATATAGTATTTTGATTACGGTAAAAATGAGGACCCGTACCCATTACAGAATAGCCATAAAGGAAAACTTTATAAAAAAACCTCACCAGTGGTGAGACAAGGAAAAACAGTGAACAAGACAAGTCTCATAAACACTAAGGAGAACAACAAGACCAACAAATCTTCTGACTGGAGCAAGGAACCATAAACAAGTTTTGGAAAGACCCAAAAATAACAAAATACAATCAAGGAAGCTTGAACCCAAATGTCAAAAATAGCCTCAAAGTAGGGGTTGGGTGAGATTGAAAAAAACGATCATTGTTTGGATCCATTGAGGTTCTAATATCATCATTAACATCTCTCTTAACCTTGCAAGAAACACCATCCTTTCTGAAGAGGGCATGCTCAGTAGGATACTTCTCATTCTCTTTAACAATAGAGGGGCAATCAGGTAGATTACAAGCCTGAGGACACTGCTAAGTGGACTACAATAGCCAAGAAGATTCATACTAAAGTTCCTACTCCCAAAACCCAAGCTTCATCACAAAAATCTAAATGGATCTTCGAGAGGCACACCCAAATTGGTAACATATTAATCTTAGAAATGTTAAATCCTACAATCCAGCTTTCTAAATGAATAAAATCCTTTTTAAAAAATCAAGAGCCTCTCTGAAAAATGTCAATGCATTCCTCCATGGAATGAAAAGAAAACAATATAAAACCATTTATCAAGGTCATAATGTGAAGACCAAAATCCATCCAAAAATTGGAGTTCCAACTTTGAATAATGTCAATATTAGGTCTATAACCAAAATCTTCCAATAAGAGCATATTGCAAACCATCCATATTTATGTCATCTATTCATATGGAATAGATATAGAAATAGTAGGGGAAGCAAGGAAAACCCTAGCATCACTTAACTAAAACTAAGAGGCCTCTTGAGGACCCACTCTAGAAGTAGCAACTCCTCGAGGTACATGGAGATTAGTTTTTCAGATAAGGAGGCTAAGGATCCTCAAAAATCCCCAAAACACCATTCTCCAACAATCCATTTTGAACTAGACCAAGACCAACAGGAATTGGGGCTACCTCCAAGGAAGGAGAACCTAAATAATAGCCCACCCCAAGAAAGAGGGAAGGCATAGAAGCCTCCTCAAGCCCAATAGCAATAGGGATCAGATCAAGTAAGAGAATTTGTAGATTAGTCAAAGGATGAGGAGAAATCTTAGGCAATAGAAAGCCCCTCATGAGAACCCATTCTAAACCAAATGTTGAGAATACTCACCCTACAACTTCATAAACCAATTTTTTTTTGGTTGAGCATTGAGAATCCAATCAAAAATCCATAAGTAGAACATCTTCCTTATGATCCAACTAATCAGTCCTCCCCACAAAAAGACAAAGCTCCTCACAATTCTATGCTTTCAAATAAGCCTCTAGAATAATTTCAAGGATTTTTTATTCCTCATCAAAGTACGAAGATAAATCCTCCTCAAAAACCAAGTTGTAATCAATGCCAGCAACATCATCTGTACTAGCACCATTGCTAATGTTGGATAAATTCACCTCCACAACAAGAGGACATGGGACATATGGAAATAACTCTTAGACCTAGTTTCTTCCATCATCTTCACCTTCTGCATCATCACCCTCCCCAAAATAGTCATCATTGTTATCTTTTTCTCCCACTCCAATTAGGGTTTCCCTATATACTATTAAGCATCATTAATTGTTGGTAATTATTAGGAAACATGGTGGGGTGTGAAATAGTAATCCAAGAATCTAGAGTTTTTTATTAAAGTGGATTGTTACAAAATTTTCTTTCAAATTCTTGTATGGTATTCCATGTATAGTATTATTTTTATTTTGCTCCCATGAGTAGGGTTATTTAAGTGGTTGTGAAACTTCAAGGTATAGGAACCTATGAGAATTTTTCTTGATAGATTATTATGAAGAGAAATACATAGAACTCTAATCCCATTTGAAAGTAGGTATGGAGGTAGCATGTAGGTGAAGGATGTCCATATGACCTCAGTTTGTAGAGAGGGTTTAGGGGATATCTCGATGGTTTGGTATTATTCCTAAATGTGGTTATCTCTCCCTCCTTAGTAATCTTTAGTTTGAAGCTAAAATTGGTATTATATGGTGGTGAACTTATGTTTCGATTAATATGTTCCCACCAAATAGGTTTTGGATAATAAAAGGTAAACTATCATCAAACAAGTATCTACTCTAAGGATTATCTTGTTTGGATTTCCAAAACTACTCCCATATAGGATGAACTTTTAAAGTCACTATCATAGTGGTTTGTATTGAGGTGAATGGGATATATTTCCTCTAATATTATTTTAACTAAAATAATTGTTGGAGCAAAGCTCCAAATCACCCAGGAACAACCTCCTACAAATCAACCCTCACAACCGAGAAAATAAAAATCACCAAATATGTGATGCTTTATTAAAAATCCAAGATAATAAAATACATTATATTATAGGCTTATAAATCCATGAGAAAATCCAAACGGGTGTGCAACCACCCAATCCAAGAATACAAGGAAAACTAATCAAATCTAATTTTCCCTAAGTTAAAACTTAATTATTCTAGCACACCCCCTTAAGTGCAACTTAGGAAGAATGAAAATGCAAAAAGGAAATCTCTCGCAACCAAAGAAAAGGAGAAAATCCCTATGGGAAAAAAACCCTCCAAAAGAGAGAAAATAAATAAAAAATGAGTCTCTAAAATCTGTCCACGCATCTCCTTCACCAAGTATGATGATGTCACCAACAAATTAGGGACTTTCTCGAAAGATGAAAAACTCAGACAATGCAGAAACATATAAGAACAAAATCCAAAGACAATAAATAAGCCTCCAAACAAATTTGATGAACAATATCGAGCCTCCTCAAATCCACCAAGACTAAGCCACCAATCCACAAGATCTGATCAAAGCCCTCACAAGACACAAGGGGTCCACAACACAACAAATTGAACATGTGAGCTTCCACAATGACTCCACGTGAGCCTTTGCTCATAGCAACATTAGCAAGTGCAATGGTATATAAATACTAAAATTTCCTCCCACATTACCAATGTGGGATGAAGGATCCCAAAAATAAGTTCAAAACCACTTCAAAATGGGGCCCACTAAATAATTCCCTAGTTGGATTTTAGTAGTGGATAATAACGAAAGCATCGATAGAGCTCTGCAACTTTTGGTCATGCATGTGAATTCCTGGTGTGTGGGTGTCCTCAGAAACCTATGGAGGAGGCTTGACCCTCCTCCATGATCTTGCTTAATTTTCCTCATGTACGTCAATGCTGCTCTAGACGAGGGGTTTTATTGAGAGGATCTAGTGTGTTGTGGGTGTGACGGGCTCCTCCCATTAGCCACTCGAGTCGTATCTATGCATGTGTGGATTTTTTGTGGTGTAAGAAAATGGTGGAGGGGGATACATATCCCTCAAAAAAACCCCTAAATAGCCCGGCTTCTGGTAGTGAGGTTAACCATTCCTCCAAGTCATTTTGGGATATTGTTGTAGGCGAACGAAGTTGGCTTCCCCAGGGCACTAAGTTTGTGGTTGAACTGGTTGAATCTTTGTTGGAAGATGGAGAAGAGGGACAAGGTAAGCAACACTTGGCTTCTCTCTTGAAATCTATGTTGGTTCTGAACAAAGCATTAGATGAAGCAATATCTGAGGAAGATTTAAAACTTTCAAAATTTGCAATTTTCTTTGTGGTCGTGGACTCCAATAGGGTTCTAGCTAGGAAATACATGGATGAATGGTTTAAAAATGTTTGGGAATGAAAACTAGGGTTTCATTTCTATTATTGTTGCATGGTTCAAAAAGGCTTATTTGTATTTTTTTTCAATAACCCTAAATCTCAGCAAGAAATGATTAACAAACAATTTTGGAATGTTGAGAAAGTTATTTTTTGTGCCATGGAATGGCACCTAGAGGCAATGAAAGAGGTGTTGGCTTTTTCTAGCCCCTATTGGTTGGTAATTAAACATTTTCCCCCCCAGTTATGGAAGTTTGTTTAACTGATGATCGAACCATATGGAAAAGTTTTGAGAATTGAAGAGACTAAGTCTCCTCTCCCACATTCGGATGCAAGGGTTTTGGTTTCCTCGACCCCTGAAATGGATATCCCATAGATTCTTGAAATTAAACTTAAGTCTGGAATTATAACTTGTGCATTGGAAACCCTCGGTGGGTTTAATGATTGTTATCTCTATCATCGAGAGGGACACATTAGAAGGAATTGTGCTCTAATAAAAAACAAGACTAATAAATCCTCTTCCTATGGTGGTAATAACTCTAAAAAATAGCCCCCTCCAAAGAATGGGAGGGTTGAAAATAATTTGGGGAAGACTAAGGAATGCAGCCTAACCCCAGAGTTAGACAAACAAAATAAAGAAGGCAATGATACCACTTGGATTAAAGATAGCATGGAATCTCTAATACGGGAAATGGACATAACCTTGGCAAGCAATAACATTGAGGGGATGGATACCAACAATAGGAATGAATTTGTAATTCACCTACCTGACAAGATGAATTGAAAGAACCTCCAAACAGTGGCAAACTCAATGCACAACAATTGGCATTAATGAAACTTAGACAGTTGAAGTGACCTAAAGAAAATAATAAAAATCCTATAAAATAAATATATTCCTTCAATGATAATTTTTTTAGAGAAGAGGATAGTGTAGGTGGGATTGAGGAAACACAAATTGTTTTCTCTCATCTCAATAAAGGAGACTTAGTCTCTAAGAAGCAAGGAGACTGCCCCTTCAAGGATATTGAGAGTTTAGAGAATTTCAATTCAGATAGAGAGATTAAGAAAGTGGAAATCCCTCAATCTATTGGAGTTAAGAAAGATTTGAGGCCACAGCTTGAATTTGATACTATTTCTTTTGGGTAAAAGTACAAACCTGTGTCACACTTTATAAAAGAATCGTCCAACATGAGAAAAAGTTCTCAACTTCAACCACATAAAAGTGGTATTTATGTTTTGAATTTCAAAATGATGTAAACTAATAAAATGTAGAACTTTTGTTGAAGTTTATTCCTATACTTTTCAAAAAAATTGATATATTTTTATCAATTTAAAAGTAGATTTCGTTATGTTGAAAATTTCAAGAAAAAGTGGCATTCAATTGACGTCAAGAAACATAATAAAAAAAATTTCATTTTCTCCTTATTTTTTTTTCCTAGATAGTTGACTTCAATATCTAGGCATGGGAAAAAAAATGAAATTTTGATGTATATTTTTCTCATAATAACATTTTAAAGTCAAAATTACCCTTGGTAGTTTTTAGTTGATGTCAACTATTGTTTTTTTTTTCATTTTCAAAAAACAAAATATACCCTTTTGAAGAGGATTCTCTCCTCTAGGGCATCATATATTTTCCAATTTGTTTTATGATGATTTACTATTTTTTATTTAATTTCAACTGAGCCTCTTTTTGACTTTGAACAAACCTACTTGCAATATTTTAAAATATTTATATACTAAAATTAATCAATATATATATATTATATATATATTTTGGATTCAACACTCTAAGCTCTACAAAAGAGTATTTTTATTTTTATTTTTTAAATAATTTTGATTGAAGAAATATTTAGTAGAAGTTGAAAATTTCTAGAAATTTCAAAAAATGGTGACTTTGTTGCCATGTCACCTACCATGTGGATGGATTCGGCCAAATATGATTCGACCAAATCCTAATCGGATGAATAGTGTCCAGCCGAAAATGTGTTGATATTTCCAAGCTATAAATACAAGATACACTCACTTTTTCATGTTCTTGGCTAGTCGTATTTGGCTGAGTACCTTTCGGCTAAAACTTGTTTAGCTAAAAATGTACCTACCATGTTGGCACCACATGGTTTTGGTCGAAAGCCACTTGGCCGAATATCTTCCAACCGAAAATAGTTCACTCGAAACCATTTATTTGGCCAAAAGTGTGACACAAGTTTGTGCTTTTACCCTTTTGTGAATGGGAATGAAAGGTGGATGAAATTTAGATTCCAAATCTTGCATTGTTAACACCTAACTCCCTTGATGGAGTGCTCAGTTTGGATGGGTTTTCCTCCCGGTCGGGCATGGATTCTATAGATGATCTAGGGATATTCTCTACTAGGGAAACCACTGATGAGGAGGGATTTCCTATGGAGGTGCTAGGTAAAAAAACTTGGAGATACAGAAAGAAGAAAGGAATGGATAATGCCAAACAATGGGAGGAGAGACACACTAATCACTTGTTGAAAGATAAAAGAAAGAAACTTAGTGGGGTGACCCTTCCACCCATGGCAAAGAGAATAGAGGTAGAAAATAGACTACCTAAATTTTTTGATAACTTTAGGTGTGACAAGGGACCCACTTCCAATTAACAAAATAATGGAAATTAATTGTCTTTCTTGGAATGTAAGGGGTCTTGAAACCCTTGATAGGAAGCATATGGTTAGGAGACTTGTTTCACAAAAGAAGGAGAAAGATTTTGTTCTCTTACAAGAAGTCAAATCCATTGGCTTTGCCCTGGAAACTAGCCTAAGGGTGATTTGGAAGGATGCTTCTCAATTTGTTACCAATCATGAAAAAGGTAAGGGTGGGGTTGTAATACTAATGGCTAACAAATGGGCTCAGTATGTGGAAATTTTTGGAGTTTCCCCCCATAATCGGGCTACTTGGGTAATCTTGAAGAGGAAAGATGAATGGTTTGGCATCTATTCATTCTATGCACCTAATGATTATAAAGACATAGTGCTTCTTTGGAAATGGATGTATAATTTGCAAGACATCCCTTGGATTATAGGGGGAGACTTTAAATTTATTGAAAAAGGGGAAGACAAATGGGGAGGAGTTGGTTATGAATAGAAAGAGGCTAAGAGATTCTATTAGCTAAGGCTAAAATCCAAGTTAAAACTTGAAGACCCCATTGAAGGCCAAAAGAAAGATTGCAAAGATATTTGGTACACTTGGTGTAACTTTCAAAGAGGGAGGAGAGTACTCTACAGACTAGAAAAATTCTATATTAATAAGGCCTTATTCTCAGTTGCTCTAATTAAAGAAGGCTACAAAGTGGAGGTCACCCCCTACTCTCTCTCTGACCATCACCCAATAAGGGATAAGTTTCTTTTCAAGAAAGGACCAACAACAATTGTTGGCTCTAAAAATGGGTTATGTCTTAGCACCAACCTCCTCAAAGATGATGATTGTAAAAATGCCATAACTTCTCTTAGGTTAATCAATAAATGGTTGCATAGAGCTTTATCCCCCATTGAGTGGTGGGACTTGGATGTTCATGGATGGAAGATCCTCTTTCAGACTATAGGGAGAAAGAAGGCTAAGGATAGAAGAAAGAAAGAGTCTCTCTTATAGGATAATCTTTACCATTTCCATGTAATCGAAGTCCAATGGCGGAGCACCTAGGAAGCAAGCATTAGGTAGCACTAGGAAAATTTGTGAGCCTAGGATGAAATTTTGTGGTTTTAATGCTTTAAGGTCATGTTGACCATTTAGTTTTGAGTTAGAGGTGTTAGAACATGTTAGGAGGAAGGTTGATCAGTAGCTCATGGTAGAATGGATGAGTTTAGCAACTTGTTTCCACTAGGATTCACTAGTAATTGGAAATAAAGCCCAAAATGTTGCATTTGTGCAATTTTGGCCTAATGTGGTGGTTATGTCCAACCAAGGGGAAAAGTAACCACTTTATGAACCTTTAAAAGGTGTGCCTTGACCAGGTCCAGAGGTTGGAAAAGCTTTTGTATCATTTGGAGTTTGCTGTTCAGATGGAAAAACAATGAAACTCTTGTAATTTTCTAGTTTTTAGCTCTTATTAGTGTGTTAATGAAGGGTTCCAGGCACTGAGTAGTGTGTGGAATGTGAAGTAATTGTATTTCAAGCTTTGTGAGGTCAGTAGTTAAGATGTCTCATCATTTCCTAGCTTTGTTCTTAGTTAGTTTTGTTTCCTTCCATTGCTGATCAGTCCGACAAGCTGTCAACCATGGAGACTTAGACCTTTGTCTTCCACTATACCTGATGTATAGTCTATGGGGATTGAGGCTAAGCTCCATGCCTGTAAATATTTTAGGTCTAGGAGTCTTCAGGGGTCGAGTGATCATGAGGAAAGTCTCTTCCTAGGCGAGCTTGGCAATGCCCAGCTAGGAAAGACAGTGAAAAGCAAGCACTAAAGTTGCAGGGGTGTCAATCCCCTGGAAAACCAAGGTGTGTGGTGGATGCAGGAGGCCTTGTAGAGGCTTGGAAAGAAGGATGGAGCCCTGACAGACCGCATGGAGGAAGAATCAACTGACTATCCTCAAACAAAAGGTCAGAAATTGGCTTAAAACAAGCCTAAAAGTGCTAAGTTCATGGCTAGGGAAGTGTACGGACAGTACAGGCTCCAAACCCCAAAAATATTCATGGTGTGGGCATAGGAAACACAAACCCCAAGAAAAGATCCTAGGTCATTTAGAGGTTTTTGGAGTGGTTTCCACTTTTCTCGAGTTAGGAGACCTAATTGGGGCTCAAGGGCTAGTAGCCTTTTTAACCCTAGAAGAGGGTTTGGTGAGAGCGATGGAGAATTGGAGATTGGTGGATGATCAAGAACCCTAGGGGGATGGTCTTGAAGCCATGGGATACATCACACACCCCTGCATCGAATTAGTGAAGGTTGGAGATTTAGCTAGCCTTTAGGAAGATTAAGGGCTAAGGAGAGAATGGTAGAGAGAGCACCAAGATTGGCTTGGTTAGGGAAATGGAGTTGATAGTAGGGTTGGCCAGGAGAACCAGGGGTGCTTAACAAGCATTAGGACCTATAGGTTAAGGTGGTGGAGAAAGACACCAAAGGGGTTTGCCAAGGTGAGACCCAGAGCATGGAACAATGAGTGTTCCATCCAACCCTTCCTATCAGATTAGTATCAGAGCAAGTTAAATATTTGGGATAGAATATTGTATGTCAGACCTTGAATCTAGTGGTTCTACCATCATGGTGACAAATCTCTGAGGAGTGGTCTTATGGTTGAAGAAGAGCAGGAGGAGGAAAGACAATAGGCTATTGAGGAAAGAATAGCCCAACTTGAGTAGGTGAGGGCTGTTGAAGGAAGAGTACGAAGGAAGAAGGAGGTTCTTGAGGAGAGGTAAGACCTTTGAACCTGTACGTTTTTGAAACAAAGAGCCTTTCTTGAAGGCATTGAAGGCATACTGCTTGTTTAGTGGAAAAATGGAAGCTGATCTAGTCATGGATTGTATAGAGGGAATGGAAAACCATTTTGAATGTGATGGAATCATTGAAGCATAGAAGGTAAAGGTGGCCAAATCAAGATTAACAGGTTCTACCTTGACATGGTGGAAATTCATTCTGATAGAGAGGGAAAAGGAAGGCAAACAACCTATTTCAACTTGGAAAGGAATGGTTTTCAAAGTGATGGAAGCATACATGCCAGATGATTATGAGATTCAGTTACACAAGAAGAGACAAAGCCTAAGGTAGAAAGACCAAGATGTGAATACCTACACAAAGGAGTTCCAAAAACTTTGTATGAGGTCTAATGTTTCAGAAGATGAAATTCTCAAGGTGGCTAGGTATCTTAATGGCTTGAAATGGAACATTCAAGAGGAGATGGCTCTTTTAAGTCCTAAGACAGTACATCAATGTTACCAATTAGCTATCAAGATTGAGGAAAGAAACAAGAGGAAACAAGACCAGGCTTCTAAGGGCAGAGGCAAAGGTAGAGATCAAAGAGATCAAAGAGGACAGCGAGGTGGCTACCAAGGTAGAGGCAATGACCAAAGAAACCAAGGAGAGTTTAAATCCACAGATCATGGCAATGAAACACCTTCTAGAGGAGGGTACAACAGAGGTAGAGGACCTCAAGGAGGATCCACTAGAGGAAGAGCAGCAGGCAGGAGCAATTCTTACTTTGCTAATATGAAGTGTTACCATTGTGGACAAGTAGGTCATCCTACTTATAGGTGCCCGGAGAAAGCATCTTCATCAAATACTGAGAAGAGATTGGCATATGCACAAGAGGACACCATGAGTGTCAAATCAGCAAAGGTTAGTCACATTGAATCAGAAGTGGGGGAGAATCTGATGTTTAGTAGAGTTTTGATCAGACAACCGGTCAAGGAAGAGCCAAGGCAAAGAAGAGCCTTATTTAGAGTGAGATGCAAGATACTTGGGAAAGTATGCAAGGTCATTGTGGATTCAGGTTCAACTGATAACATCATCTCTGAGGAGGCAGTAAGGAAGTTGAAATTAGAGAAAGCACCCCACACCAATCCCTACAAGGTGACATGGTTGAACAAAGGACAGAGTGTTCTTGTCAATGAGCAGACAACGGTGGAGTTCTCCATTGGAGGATACAAAGACAAGTTGGTTTGTGATGTTTTACCCATGGATGCATGCCATCTTCTATTGGGCAGACCATGGCAGTATGACAGAAGTGTCATGTATGATGGAAAAGAGAACACCATTTCTTTCAAGAAGGATGGGAAGACATTTAAGTTGCAGTCATTGTTAGAAGAGGAAGAAGGACATTCAAAGACCCCTAGTGTCTTGTTGAACAGTGGCAAAGAGTTCATTAACAACCTACATCAAGGAGGTGAAGGATATGTGGTTATGTTGCAACCTAAAGAAGAGAACAAGGCTGAGAAAACAGTCATACCTGGAGCAGTCCAGAAGTTGCTTGAGAGGTATAAGGACATAGTGAGTGATGGAACACCAACAAACTTACCTCCACAAAGAGCAATCATTCATCAGATTAAATTCATACTAGGGGCTTCATTTCCAAAAAAAGTAGCATACAAGCTTACACCAGATCAAAATCTAGAGGTAGCTAGATAAGTGTAGGAGTTATTGGATCAAGGCTTGATTAGGAAGAGTAGAAGCCCATGTGCAGTACCAGTGGTCTTAGCAACAAAGAAAGGTGGTAAGTGGAGAATTTGCACTGACTCTAGAGCTATAAACAAAATTACAATTAGATATAGATTCACCATCCCTAGGATTGAAGATTTAATGGATTGTCTTGGAGGAGCTCAGTACTTTACCAAGTTGGATCTCAAGAGTGGATACCATAATATCAGAATCAAGGATGGAGATGAGTGGAAGACAGCCTTTAAGACAAATGATGGGTTGTATGAGTCGAGAGTTATGCCATTTTTCCTCTCTAATGCCCCTAGCACATTCATGAGGCTCATGAATGAAGTGCTTAAAGACTTTACAGGGATATTTGTGGTAGTGTATCTTGATGATAAACCCATCTTTAGTAAGACATCAGAAGAACACCTAAAGCATGTGGAGATGGTCCTTAGAAGATTGAAAGAAGAGAAGTTAGCCATCAATCTAGAGAAATGTGAGTTCTTCAAACAGGAGCTTGTGTATTTGGGGTTTGTAGTATCCCAAGGATCATTGAAGATGGATCCAAGTAAGGTGGAAGCCATCCTAAATTGGCCTACACCAACCACAGGGACTGAGGTAAGAAGTTTCCATGGTTTGGCTCAATTTTATAGAAAATTCATAAGGAACTTTAGTGGTATTTGTGCACCGATCCTAGATACAATCAAAGGTGGTCTGAAAACCAAGTTTAAGTCGACACAAGAAGCTGATAAAGGGTTTGAGAAATTGAAACAAGAAGTGGCAACTCAACCTATTCTCTTGTTACCTAGCTTTGACAAGTTGTTCACTATGGAATGTGATGCTAGTGGAGTTGCAGTAGGAGTGTTAAGTCAAGAGGGCAGGCCTATAGCCTTCTTTAGTGAGAAGCTCAATGAAGCAAAGAATAAGTATTCAACCTATGACTTAGAACTTTATTCTTTGGTTCAATCACTTAGGAAGTGGAGGCATTACCTTCTACCCAAGGAGTTTGTAGTCTTTACTGACAATCAGGCACTTAGCTATATCAACACTCAAGAGAAGTTGAGCAATAGGCATTTGAAATGGATGGAATACATCCAAGCGTTTACTTTTACCATTAAGCATAAGAAGGGACAGTTGAACAAGGTGATAGATGCACTAAGTAGGAGATTGTTGATAGTGCAAGAGATACAGATCAAGAGCATTGGCATAGAGAGTTTCAAGGATCTCTATGGGGAAGATGAAGACTTTTCAGAGGTCTACAAGGTATGTTTAGACTTTGAGAATCATTTTCATAGCCAATACTCTGAGTATACTTTGCAAAGTGGTTTGTTGTTCAAAGGAAATCAGTTGTGTGTTCCAAGAGGATCAATGAGAGAAAACCTCATTCAAGAGAAGCATAATGGCAGTCTTAGTGGACATTTTGGCACCAACAAGACATTGGAACTAGTGCAGAGGTTCTACTATTGGCCTAAGTTGGGAAGAGATGTCAGAAAATATGTGGAGCAATGTGTGGTGTGTATGAAAGCTAAGGGAGGAGCTAGTAATGCTGGTTTATATCAACCCCTACCCATTCCTAACAGACCATGGGAGTGTGTTAGCATGGATTTTGTGGTAGGATTCCCTAAGACCAAGGCAGGCTGTGATAGTGTTTATGTAGTGGTAGACAGATTTAGCAAAATGAGTCATTTTATTCCCTGCAAAACTACTCATGATGCTAGCTACATAGCTCATCTTTTCTTCAAGGAAGTGGTAAGGATCCATGGACTACCTTTAAGTATTATTTCTGACAAAGATGTGAAGTTCATGAGTCATTTTTGGAAGATTCTATGGAGTAGATTAGGTACCAACCTGTCTTTGGATCAACTTACCATCCTCAAACCGATGGGAAAACAGAGGTGGTTAATAGGGTGTTAGTTAATCTTCTTAGGTGCCTCACTAAAGAATATGGACAGACATGGGACATGGTTATCTCACAAGCTGAGTATGCATATAATGATAGTGTAAACCGAACCACTAGGAAAAGTCCTTTTGAGATTGTGTATGGAATGCATCCACGAGGCATATGTGAGCTCAGAGATCTTGGAGCTATGGACCATAGAAGTGGACATGCAGAAGACTTCAGTCAAACCATGAAAGAGATTCAGGAGCAGGTGAAGAAGACAGTCACCGAGGCTACACAAAAGTTGAAGGAGAAGGAAGATTTGATAAGGAAAGATGTGCAATTTGCAATAGGAGACTATGTCATGGCCCACCTCAAAAAATCAAGGTTACAGAAGGGTACATCAACCAAGTTGTAGATGAAGAGAGTGGTTCCATGCAAGGTATTGGCCAAGTATGGGAAGAATGCATACAAGGTGGAGTTACCTGCCGATCTAGGGATCTCTCTAGTGTTCAATGTAGCTGATTTGATCAAGTACAAGGGATCAATCAAGGATTTGGATCAGAACAACATGTTAATCTTCAAGGATGTAAGCAACATACCCCTACCTACTCCAGACAAGCAACAAGTAGAACGAATCTTGGAGTCAAGAGTGCAAAAGTCTACAAGGCATAAGGTGTACATGGAGAACCTTATCAAGTGGAAGAACAAGCATGAATCAGAAGCCACATGGGTACAAGAAGATCAGTTCATGAAGTTTGGTATTGACCTATCATTGATCTCTCCTTCCATTCCTTAGTGTTTGGGCAGAGAGGGGGAGAATGGTGCAGGAGCACCTAGGAAGCATTAGGTAGCACTAGGCAAATTTGTGAGCCTAGGATGAAATTTTGTGGTTTTAATGCTTTAAGGTCATGTTGACCATTTAGTTTTGAGTTAGAGGTGTTAGAACATGTTAGGAGGAAGGTTGATCAGTAGCTCATGGTAGAATGGATGAGTTTAGCAACTTGTTTCCACTAGGATTCACTAGGAATTGGAAATAAAGCCCAAAATGTTGCATTTGTGCAATTTTGGCCTAATGTGGTGGTTATGTCCGACCAAGGGGAAAAGTAACCACTTTATGAACCTTTAAAAGGTGTGCCTTGGCCAGGTCCAGAGGTTGGAAAGGTTTTTGTATCATTTGGAGTTTGTTGTTCATATGGAAAAATAATGAAACTCTTGTAATTTTTTGGTTTTTAGCTCTTATTAGTGTGTTAATGGAGGGTTCCAGGCACTGAGCAGTGTGTGGAACATGAATTAATTGTCTTTCAAGATTTGTGAGGTCATTAGTTAAGTCATCTCATTGTTTCCTAGTTTTATTCTTAGTTAGTTTTGTTTCCTTCCATTGCTGATCAGTCTGGCAAACTGTCAACCATGGAGACTTAGACCTCTGTCTTCCACTATACTTGATGTATAGTCTATGGGGATTGAGGCTAAGCTCCATGCCTATAAATAGATTAGGTCTAGGAGTCTTCATGGGTCGAGTGATCATGAGGAAAGTCTCTTCCTAGGAGAGCTTGGCAATGCCCAGCTAGGAAAGACAGTGACAAACAAGCACTAAAGTTGTAGGGGTGTCAATCCCCTGGCAAACCAAGGTGTGTGGTGGACGTAGGAGGCCTTGCAGAGGCTTGGAAAGAAGGATGGAGCCCTGACATACCGCATGGAGGAAGAATCAACTGATTGCTCACAAACAAAAGGTTAGAAATTGGCTTAAAACAAGCCTAAAAGTGCTAAGTTCATGGCTAGGGCAGTGTACGGCCAGTACAGGCTCCAAACCCCAAAAATATTCAAGGTGTGGGCATAGGAAATACAAACCCCAAGAAAAGATCCTAAGTCATTTAGAGGTTTTTGGAGTGGTTTCCACTTTTGTCAAGTTAGGAGACCTAATTGGGGCTCAAGGGCTAGTAGCCTTTTTAACCCTAGAAGAGGGTTTGGTGAGAGTGATGGAAAATTAGAGATTGGTGGATGATCAAGAACCCTAGGGGGATGGTCTTGAAGCCATGGGAGACATCACACACCCTTGCATCGAATTAGTGAAGGTTGGAGATTTAGCTAGCCTTTAGGAAGATTAATTGCTAAGGAGAGAATGACAGAGAGAGCACCAAGATTGGCTTGGTTAGGGAAATGGAGATGATAGTAGGGTTGGCCAGGAGAACCAGGGGTGCCTGAGCATTAGGGCCTATAGGTTAAGGTGGTGGAAGTGACACCAAAGGGGTTGTGAGGTGAGACCCGAGCATGGGAGCAGTGAGTGTTCCATCAGCTACCCTATCCAATATCCACTGACCTTCTCTATCCACATGGCTCGACAAGCGCTACTCTATTCCCAAAGCAGCCAACAAGCGCCTCTCTTGCCCACCTTTTTCCACGCAGGTTATCAAAAAGCCAAAAATTGAGGCTAGCAGAAATTTACTGATAAATTATAACCCACTATTTTTATTTTTTTCCAACCATAACTAGAATACGAAAGCCATAAATCAAACAACATTACTTTCAACAGCCACCCACATGCACAAAGCCACAATATAGCCCAAGCTATACAATAAAAATCGACCAAAACTCCATAACCTTAACAATTTTAATGTTACATATATATATATATATATTGATATTAAAATATACCCAATATAGCCTAAGGAAGACAACAATAATCAATAATACCTAATGTAACCAAACATAGAATCAACAACATTAATTATTTTATTCTATTCCAACCATAAGAAGAAAAGGAAAGCCATAGATCAAACAACATTACTTTCTACAGTCATCCACATGCATAAAGCCACAATATAGGCCAAGCTATACAATAACAATCGACAACAACTCCATATCCTCTACAATTTAATTCCATTACAAACATAGCCACAAAATGCAAACATTAAACACAAACCCTACGAAATTGACAGTAACAAACCCTTTCAAGAAACACTCCTTTCTCAATAGAATCTCCTCATAAATTGAAAGAATACAAACTTTTCAACATAGAATCAACACCATTAATTATTTTTATTTGTTCCAACCATAAACAGGAAATGAAAGCCATAAATCAAACAACATTACTTTCTACGGCCACCCACATACAAAAAGCCACAATATAGGCCGAGCTATAATTATACAAAATTTACAATCAACAAAAACTCTATATCCTCTACAATTTAATTCCGTTGCGAACATAGCCACCAAATGCAAACATTAAACAAAAATCCTATGAAATTTGACAGTAACAAACCCATACAAAAAACACTCCTTCCTCAACACAATCCCCTCCAAAATTGAAAAAATACAGAATTTTCAACAATACCTTCTCCAAAATGAAAGAATATAGCTTAAGCAACACAACTATAATCAACAACACCTTATGGAAAATCCAATGAAACAATATACATGAAACATTTTTTTGCATATACACCTCTTGTCGGCCGTTTCAAACAAACCTCTTTCCGCCAGCTTTCTCCACGCTGCCTTGTTTCTTGAAGCCTCCAAACATACGTAGATAACGGAAACCATAAACACAAACCCACAAAAATTCATAGTATCAAATCCATGCAAAACCATGCACACAAAACGTGAACCATAAATCAAACAAGGTGTTTGAAACAATCAACAGTACCTTATGTAAAATGAAGCAATATAACCGCCAACGACAAATCAAACAATATTGCCAAGGGTTTCTTCCACGCACCTCTTCCCTTGCTTCGAACAAACATCTTCCGCCAACTTTCCACGCACAAGGAAACATATCTTAGGTGACACATTTGTTTTGCATTTCCAACCACCTGCCCTTGCAAAAAACACAAAATAACCTCCACCCACCTTCACAGAAGATGCTCAAAGCTTAATCCATCTTGCACCCTCACAGAAGCTTACCCTCGTTGCTCACGACTCTGATATCAGGTATAGCAATAGAACAACACCAAACAATGCCTCATTAAAAATTTACCAAACATTCATTTTGTTCCCTGAGGCGTTAAAGGGTAGCTATTATTATGACGATCCCTAGTACACTCAAAGCATACAACAATTAATGTTGATGTGAACCAACATTTAATTTTTGCAGCCTTCTCTATCCACAGGCCCGACAAACGCCACCCTATTCACAAAGGAGCCAACAACTACCTCTGCCACCTTTTTCATGGTTATTGAAAGGCCAAAAATCTAAGAGGTTGACAAAAATTCTGACTGAAATTATAACCCACCTGCCACCTTCTCCCCGGTTGCCGGAAACCTGAAAAATGGCGGGGCTGATGAAAATTTTGGGCAAAGTTGACACAAATAGCCTATCGGCTAAAAATATATTTTCAAATGTTAGGTCTCCTTCCTTCATTTTTAAGGAATCAATACTTTATTTTAAATATAAATTATTTCTAGACTCTTAATTTGATTGATTTCACCTATCCTTCTCCACAAATTATGTGTGACAATCTCCTAAAAAATAATTAGGACTTTCTTTTAGAGAAACACAACCATATTTCTCCTTGTTCATTCTTATTAAGGTTTATCCATTTTTCATCCAATATTCCTTCAATATTTCTCTTATATATCACAACCCTCCAAATTGATCTCTTCCCTAAAAATGATTATCCATTTTTAGTTTCCACAACTCATACTTATAGCAGTTGACTTATTAATCTATAACTAAGATGTGTTTTATATGGCTTATATAACTACAGTAGGATATATAAAACCACTAAAAAGAATACTCCCAGTGCAATAAAAAAAACTCACAACACTACAATATATTTTTCCCTCTCTAAAGTCAAGTTGTAGCTTTAAGACCAAAAATTGAATATAGGGTGAATGATAAAATAGGAATATTATTAAAATAATATTTTAATATGATTAGGAATGTGGTTAAACAATTAATATTAATTTAATAATGAAGAAGACAATATAAAATATTTAAACCATATGATCAATTGATATACAAGTGAAGAAACCCTTGTGGGAAAAAAATCCACCACCAAATAGACCTAACTTGTATTAATCACAAAAGAGTGTACGCCCAATCTCTCTATCTCCTTGATATTAATCCAATAACATAAGAGTACCTAAAAAAAATCCATATGAACCTCTATCACATAGGTCTCTAATATATTAAATATTGAAAACAAGGAATCAACAAATGGTATCCCAAAACTATGAGCCATAGTAAAAATCCAACGCCTCCATAGTCATGATCAAGAAAACCAAAATATACACTCCTCTTAAATGTCTCTATTATGCATAATATATATTTTTTATAATGGTCATATTGACCAACTTCCCAAATTTAGGTATTCCATGAGGGTAACCAATATTGTGTCACAACATGCAAATTGGGAAAATGCTCTATAACTCCATATTTTTACTTCTTACATGTGACCTACCTATTTAATTCCTTCTTATAAAATATCCAAATTATTCTAGAAAAATAAATAATGAATAGATATTTTTTGCACCTTCACATGCACATCCCATTTTACCCAGTGCATGAAGTTTGGAGATTAAAAATTAGTTATCATTTATATTTAATTAAATATAAGTTTGAAGACTTAGGATTTACAAGGTGAATGAAACATATGATCCTAATAGAAATGATCAATAGAATAATTGGTTTAGTCTCAATAATAATGAATAAAAGCATGAGATAGAGATTAAATATAGTCAAGTAAATATTCAATCTCTCAAGCTTCATAAAAATAATTTAGCAAGTAACCAATCATCATAATTGTAATCTAAACATGATGAATTAAAATAATGTATGTGATCCAATAGGCATCCTTTACCAATATACATTTCAAATCAAAGAACTATGAATCCCAAAGGTAATGGATAAACAAGTATGTTGTGGACCAATAAATTATGCAAATTTTTTATAGATCTCTTTCTGAAAACTTTTAAAAATCATTGATATGTGTTATTATATTCTTTAACTCACTCATGATGGTGACCAATTAGTAGGAAATGTTGGGGGTGGACTAAAAAACATGTGAATAGGTGTAGTCAAAGGAGTGGTAGAAACAATAGGAATATGAATATTCAAAGGAGTGCATATGACTTGAGAAATAGGGTTGGTATGGTTAGGTAAAGATATCTAAATGAAAGGCGTGGCTAAGGAAATGGTATAAAAAGGGTGAAAAATATGAGAGATGTGAGAGGAATGCAGATGGTAGTAGAAATTGGATGGATGAATGTAAGCCTAAAGGATGGTTGAGAGGGGTAGATTGGAACATGATAGGTAAAATATGGAAATGGAATGAAGGATAGCACCTAGGGTTTAGGAGAGGATTTGAATGCTCATAGGTAAATAATAGGAGGGTGAATGATGGATAGACTCTAGGGATTGTGAATCCACCATATGATGAGATTACACATCTTCAATAAATTCCCCTTTAGAATTAATAGTATCCATGTCAAGTTGTTTAACAAGAAGTATCTTAGTAAGATCACCAACAAAAAATGATATAAAAATGTCATCATCTATATTAGCCAATTGATTGTGTAAATATTTTAATTTTATCAACCTTATCATTTTTCTTTTGATCTTCAACACTTTCAAATAAGGCATGATGATCAAAATATTTTTCTTTCACATTATAATGTAACTTGTTATCCTCATTGGAAGTAGAAGAAATAAATGTAGCATGGTTAGAAATGGGGATTTAATCTAGAATTTTGTTGAAGGGGATCTAATGGTCTTAGAACCTTCTTAGGAATGCAAAGATAAATACAATGAATTAAAGTTCAATAAATTCACATGATGAGTAAAAAAAATAAAATTATTCTAAAGAATAGGTGTGAAAGTAATGGGTTCACCAAAATGAAAGGAAATAAAAGGGTTACCATAAATAAAGGGATCTAAGGTGTAAACCTAAATAAATTAAACCTAATATCTAATGAATTGAGACTAGAACAAAAACCAAGATCAAAGTAACTAAGATGGAATAATTAAATAATTGAGAAGTGATATAGATATTATATGGATTTTTGTATGATTTCCACTTCAAAATGTTTAATAGACTAACACAATGTGATAGGATACTAAAAATGAAGATTTGATATCAAAACAAAGATCAAGAGATTGAGATAAAGATATTTTGAGATTTTTGTAACCATAACCTAGTATTAAACTTTGGAGGCAACCCATTTGGCCTAGTTTGATTTGCATAATTATGCTAATTGTTGTTTCTAACCTATAATATTTGTTTGCTTGCACGTATAGGTTTTCATTTAAAAAACTATAGATGTTGAGAAGCACATTTAGGGGCTTGATATAGGTAGGGGAATATTGTTGACTTCCTTGATAATAGTCAAGCTCTATTGTTAATATACAAAGATATTAAAGCATGTCTAGTGCTATAAATATTGATGTAACTGTAACTAAAATCAAGATTGGTGTGATTACTACTAAAATGCTCTTTAAATGTAGATGCAAGATGTCAATAATTGGTGATCATATTTATGACCTAAGATAACGTCCTTAAATATGAATTCTAAAAATATAACTTGAGCCCTTTGTTGTATGAGATGATGAGATAATAATTAAAATTCCAAAGGAGCCAAACATGGAAGTGGGAGATTTAAATTTCAAACTAGTAGGATTAGCTCATAATGTGATCTAATTCAAGGAATGAGATTGTAGATGTAACCTAGTCTAAGAAGGAAAAAACCTATGGATTTAGACTTACCCTAACTAAAGTGAAGGATAAAGAATGTTTAGGTGATAGATTCAAGGTTGAGCTTGATTAATGCCTCATATGAACAAAGAGGAATGCTAAGATCGCATATTTAAGAAATTTAGAAACGTGGATTGAACAAAAAATAAAAATACATGTTATACAATTTTATCCTTTACAATAACATTGAGGCAACATTATAGATTCTACAACTATAACTCCATTAAATTGTGAAGAACATAAGCATTTACTGAATTATAATTAAAACAAAAATTAAAATAAAACTAATAATATTTAGTTACACTAACATACATTAATTACACAATAAATAATAGATCGACTTCAACCCATTTAACATGTTCTTAAGTTACACACTTATTGAAGAACATATAAAAAAATAATTTAAACATTTGGGAAGCCTCCATGAAGAGATCTGTACCAAATTAATTTCTCCCTAGCTTTTACACAACAGTTTATCTTTATTGGCAATTAAGAGACAGGCTCAGCTTGCACTTAATTTTATCTTACAAAATGATTCAGATACCCTTCTTGTGATCACTCACTGGAGGTTGGCTGCAACGTGTATGTGACTTACAGCTGTTCCTCTTATAATAATAAAAGTGAGTTTGACGAGGAGTTCTGTTCTGTTTTCTGGAGAAGGCGTTGCTAATCAAGGGAGGTTCAACTATGTTCAACACCCGACCTGCTTTCATGCTTGCCTTTGAATTCACAGAACTGTTCCTAATTAATCTCTCCCCCATTACTTTCCCGGGAGGAGGGGAATCGAAGCCTTTCAGAAGTACTTTGTCTTCAATTTGAGTCACACAACTGTTCTTGATTAATCTTTCCCCCATTATTTTCCCGGGAGGAGGGGAATCAAAGCCTTTCAGAAGTACTTTGTCTTCAATTTGAGTCACACGACTACGGCATTCCAGGTTTCGAATCATTAACCTTCCGGGGCGGCTGCTACTGTAATTTCTTGCAGGGCTTCTCATCAACCGATTGCTTTGTCGAGAATCCTCGACTTCCATCAGACATTCATTCTGTAAACCAGTTGCCGTGGCAGGTTTCGAACCCAAGACTAGAGTCTGAGTTTTTTTACAGGCAAATTGAACCTCAACGGACTTGCGTTGTACTACAGATTTTTCTCTGGAAAAAGGAAAAACGCAAAACAAACGATTCCAACGCGGCCGCTGGCCGCGTCTCCTTGAAAATAACGACACGAATTTTCGAGACCGCTGGGGTTTCACTTCCGGACAGCTGCTTTCATTTGCATTTTCATCGGGTTCCTTCGAAATTGTGCGGAAACCCTCGTGGTTTTCCAGTTTAAAGAAACACTTCCACCTGGTGGACAATTTACAGACTGGCTTGGAAGCAGAATTTTCCTTGTCTGGACGAGAATGCGGCGATAATTGATCAATCTTTATATTCTGCGGCTGGAGACGAGGAATTTGAGGCAGAATTTTGCCGTCCACGAACAAATCATCAGCAGATACGAGAGTTTCTCCAAAGTCTACATTCACATTCACATTACCAGCGATCGAAAACTCAAACTCTGTGCAGCAATTCACTTCCTGCAGATCTTCTCTTTTTCGCCTCTCCGGCGAAATGACGTCCGTCGACGACAGATTTACAGAAAAGGAAAATCTTGGACTCTCCCAGCTACTTTCACTGTTGCCGCAAGCCATTGCTTAAAATTTATCAAAAAATGTACAGAAACAATTTATCCACAATAAATTCTAGAAACTATCAACAAACATTTCGCATACAAGTTGAATTCTTCAAACTTCACTGCACAGAAGATTCCGCGAAGAAAAATTTACAAAAAATATATGATCTTTAAAGCTTTTTTTTCCGCGTAACAACATACAGACTTACAACAAGAATTCAGATGCATCTTGCATTGAAAATTCCAAGCCGCAGATACAGAAATATAAGATTCTTAGTAAAGCAGGCGCGGAATCTGTTGTAAAAGAACGCTAAATTCGGATCTTTAAAGCTTTAGAGAAAGCTTTGAGAATACGTTGCCATTTATTGGACGGAAGTCGATCATTTTAAAATGCTCGCAGTTGTGTCTCGTTTGTAGAAGAGTCGTCTCGTTGTCGAATCTCAACAGCTCATTTTTAAAGCCAGCAGCCGGCACGTTGATTACGCCAGGCGGCCATGGAGAAATTTATTTAAAACCCTAAAATAAAACCAGACGAAAAGGTCATCTGAAAAATGACAAAATCTTTCTGAAGAAACTAATAGAAGAATAAGGTTGCAACTACCGCGTGTGCAGGCCATTTCTGAAATGAAGGTTGATGCCAAGCAAGCTTTTCGAAAGTCTTAACGTTCTCCTTTTAACAGATTCCCTTGTTGCTCTCCGATGATTGTGATGGTTAAAATTGACATTCTTAATATTAAGAATGTCAATTTAGTAACATTTTTGGATAAGAGTGGAGAGGAGAGTTTATTTAATTCAGATAAAATTATACAATGTTTGGTGTTTGTCTAAATATATTTTTGATTAACTGGATTATGTTCACTGCTTAAACAATAATACTAACGTCTTTGTTTTAAACAACTGTATAATTAGAATTAAAAAGGAATGTATCAAAGAGGTATATAGAATAAGAAATTGGAATTTGATTAAGTTCAAATATTATGAAAATAGGAATAAGTTTTGTTTGTAGTGTTGTATTTGGTGAGAATGTATCTTAAACAATATTATAAGTGTATTATAGATAATTTTGTATTGATTCATTCTTAGAACATGAGAAAAATTACAATGTTGTACGATAACTCATATATCATCATCGTTTTGAATACTTTCATAGATATATCATAATCCACTTGTGTAGATTTGTATATCATACCTACAAAATAAATAGAGCGAAAGCAAAGAGATTGTACTAGAATATTCTAGAATAATATAGTTCAAAGAAATAATTGAAATATGCATAATGACCTTACAAATAAATATGTTTTTTTTTTTGTTTTTAATTAATATATCATTATAACTTAATAACAAAGAATATTTGATTAAATGTAATTTGATTGAAAACATAATTTAAGGATTGAAATTTGTTATTTTCAAGACAACTTCTATGTTGATATTTTTTATTTCAATTGGGAAAAACCTTGCATTCCAAAAAAATTGCATGATTTTTTTTTCACTTTAAAAAGATTCTTAATTAAAAATTATTATTCTAAATTGAAAAAACTAATATTTTATTAATTTGTATATTTATACTTTCATTACATTAATTGAATTATTTTTAAGCAATTCAGATAAATAAACTTTCTAGTGCAAGGTTTTTCTAGTCTTGAAATGAAAATATGTTTATAGATAAAAAAAATAAAATTAACAACTATTTTAAATTTGTCTTCAAAGAAATTTTATATCTCATTCTTATATATGACACATGGATGTAGACATCATGTTACTCTTAAACATGTAAAATGAAGTAGAGGTAGAAGAGTGTATACAAGAGTGCTAAGAGGTAGAAAAGGAGGTACCATGGGTTTAGAAAATAATGATATCTATAGGAAAAAACACACTAATATAATGAAATCTACTGATCCAAAGGTAAGCAATGAAATCTATTGATTCAAAGGTAAGAAGTGTTTCATATTATTCTCCATTAAGCTATTTATGAGGTGGAAAGTATTGACGATTTATAATTTGCAAAAATATATCTTTAAAAAAATAAAAAAATAATAAAGGATAAGGAAGATCACGAGGTCATACCCTTTATATTACCATCTCCTCAATCAATGGACCACTTTTATTGAATAGTGCAAAATATTAGTTCCCTCTTATCTTTAGTTCACACCATACAAAGGAATTTTTGAAGGATTTTTTATTGAATAGTGTAAAATATTTGTTCCCTCTTAGAATAATATGCATATTTTATCATTTTTAGATTCAAAGTATTAAGTTAATAGTGATCTTTGTTAGAATATAACTTTACCATGTTTATATACACTAGTGCAAAAGCATTATCTCTTAGATATAATATGAATTTAATAAATGATATAAAAAATACATATGATCACATCAACACTAATAGTCATCCTTATATAAAATCGAAGAATATCTAGTTTACCATTTTAGAAATAGATTTAGTGGGAATCAAAATACCATATTTATTTTCTTATAAAGTGTCAATTATTGAGAAGAATATATGTCTAAATATTTGATACATATTCAATAAATGATATTAAAATACATATGGCCACATAAAAACTAATATTTATCTTTATAAAATTTAAGAATAACTAGTTGACCATTTAAGAAATAGATTCAATGGGAATCAAAATACCAAATCTATTTTTTTATGAAGTGTCTTAATTATTGAAAAAAATATATGCCTAAAATTTTTAAGAGGTATATTATGGTGGAGATAATTGATTGAATATAATTATAAAATATCTGTTGTAACATTTTTATAAGATAAATACATGTAATTCACATTAAATAAATATTTGAATAAAAATAAACTAGCATACATATATTAATTAATAATATATATAAAAAATGCTAAGAGAATTATCATTATCGAGATGCCTATTGGCTTGAGAAAAAATGCTTACATCTTCATTAACATTAATTTCAAATATAATATATATGATTTCATTATAGTTTCTATCATTGTTTATTTCAATCCCCATATATAAGGCTACACATTAAAATTTATTGGAATTCCCCCCCAAACTTATACTTTAATGTTTTGATTAACAATAGCTTTGTAAGTATCTAATTTTAGATTTTGTAAAGATTAACTTAAAATCATACCAACTTGTATATAACAAAACATAAGATCAACATCAGCCATTTCCATTTAATTAGAACACAAATACTTTCAATTTGTTTAAGGAA